>WOVY01015036.1:0-262204 GCA_013436015.1 Rhipicephalus annulatus | reverse complement strand
ATTTAATAGGGCTGAGTGAGGTTCGTCCCCAGGATTCCGGCCCACGCGCAGGAGGCGCGCTTTCCCGCACGGTGGGGGCGGGGCCCCGCGTCACTCTATGGGACGGGAGAGAAAAAAAATAATAACTCCTCTCCCTTTCTGATTTTCTCATTGCTTTCACGGTTTCAAGTAGCAACTGCATGAACCTTTCTTCTGCCGAGTTACAGTATTGTAGTTGAAATAGTGCGAGTTCCCTAGCTTATTAAAAAATAATGCACAGCGCCTATGGGCGCTCTCAGAAATATCGGCTGTTTTACCGCATTTGAATCGCTACCGTAGAGCCGTGCTTGAAGATATCCAATTGCTTTCTGGGATTTAGGTACTGGCATATGTCTAGTTCATGATGGTGTAGAGCGTGTTTGAATCGCGTGGTAAAAAAAAGTTCCCTGGCCAGTTTTGTTGAGGGTGCGACAGCCGTCAAGCCCTCGTAGCTCCATCTAGCGTTGAGATGGTGTACTCTACGGTGCCACGCAAATATTAAAATAGGGTACGCGTAAAAGAGAGGATTCTTATGGAAGGCACATTCATGACCTCGTAAAACATATTTAGTGTTCGTTGAGGTAAAGATCAATAGTATAGAACATCAATAGGGTACTTAAAAAAAAAGACGAAGTGCGCGTTTCCGAACAGTCTAGTGTATGTACCACATAGACCCCTCAATTTACAGCACATTCTCGAGTTTTACAGGTTCCATAGTAGTTTTAGGTATCTACTAATTAGTTAATTAGTGTTAATTAACGAATGCATCTTAGGTTAGGCTTTGAAAGCGCGAGTAATATTCACCGGGCGCGGTATTACGGATGGTGGTATCAACTCGCCGTCTGCGCCGCTTAAATCTGGCAGACCTCTGGGATCCGTCCTCGGACCTCTTTTCGGTTTATATCAATAATGCCACCCGTGATATTGCAGCAAATCTAAAGCTTTTTGCGAATGCCTGCGCGCTTTAAAGTAGTTAACGCATCCAGTGACCAGGTTCTTTTAAATAACTCTTTTAAGATTCAAGATTTGTGCACAAAATGACAGATGACCTTTAACGCGAGAAAAACTCTGGCGATAACCATGACCTGCAAAAAAGATCTACTAACATTCCAATACAACCTAGGCAATCAATTCTTGTCCTTTGTCTCACAGTATATGCACCTTAGTCTTGTTATCACATCTACATTAAGATGAAACCAACATGTTTGTTAAACTGAGAAAATGGCTTTGAATATACAAGGCTACTTACGGGCACTCGCTATGGCATTCGGCAAACCGAAATGTGAAACGAACGTAATACCAATATTAGAATATTCATCGGCTGTCTGGGACCCGCACACGCAAGCTAACACAGATAAACTTGAATCAATACAGCGAAAAGCTGTAAATTCATATTCAATACGTAAATGTAACACATCTCCGTCAGTTCTTCTGGAAGGCGCTAAACTAGAAACCTTGGAATGGAGACGTTATCGCGAAATAACGAAGCTGTTCTATCGCATATATAATAATAAGCTGGCAATACAAAAAAAGTCTAATTATATCGAACCAATTTTGCGCCACGAAACGCGTGCCTCCAATCTCGAAAGAGTGACTGAGCCCCTATATACAGGTACCTTTTTTTTTTCGAACAAGCAGAGAGCGGAACAATACGCCGCCAGAGATTCTTGTAAGTCGATCTCAACTAGTTTCTTCGTGCGTTAGCTGTTCACATGGCTTATAACTACACCTTCATATATATTACAGTGCACTTTATTCTAATACCCATCTTGATCAGACTGATTGCTTGAGGTTCAATGCCTCGCTTCTGCACGATTCTTAAATTCTTCGATTCTGCAATGTCTCGCTTCTTAACATTGCCGACTTTATTTTTGATACAGTTAATATTTGAGTTCTTTTTACTTTTTACCCAAACAAATAACCTAGTGGACACTGTTTTTATAGTTTTTGTTTTGTTTAGTGTATTATGGCCATTCTTGGGATTGTGGACCATGTTTTATGTTGCTTCTTTTTTTGCGTTTTGAATCATCGCGCTTTCATTCAACACTATCTATACTGCTGTACCTCCTACACAATGTTGCGTCCACTGCGCCACACCCCTGCCCAATGTCCGGCACTAGAATGGCACTTTTTCTCTGAAATAAATAACAAATATTTAAATAAATAAATTCACTTCCTTTTTTTCAATGCGCACCTCTCCAATTTATTGATAGAAATTAAAAATATTAACGGAAGTAAGTTAAAAGAGAGAGATATAATGCTGAAAGGTGGGGAGGTTGAATTTGTTAGGAACTAATAACCCTATTTGCACTGTGTTATGTCCATGGTAGCCATAATACCAAGCGTACGTAACAGGGAACTGACTTTATTACTTTCAAGAATTTGCGCGCAGCATGGTCCAAATGGTCCAAGCGCTGGCTTTCGAGTCCACTGTGGGCCATAAAAGGGCGAGGAGCACAATGGACAGGCAACCAGTGCGCGGGCACACTGATTGCCCCGAGTCCGTCACTCCCCGGGCGCGCCGCGCCCAGCATCGAGGGGGAGGGGGGGCGGTCAAGGTGGAGGGCAGAGTGCATCCTTGCATCCCTGGAAGCGGCAATGCCCGGTCTAAAGCCTCTCCATGCGCTTTCCGGTAGAAGACGCGATGAAGGGGCTTTAACTTCAACAAACCAAAACTCCGGGTGAAACTTTTTTTTTTACGATGGCTGCCGTTCATTCGGGCATTCTTTGAAACTGGCGGGCGACCACTGGTTGTCGTTTGTGGAGCTACCGGCAACGCGAGGCGTCTTCCTAATCTGGTGTTACCTTTCAAGGCGGTTCTGGCAGAATGGCTGAGATGTGTGTTCGCAGCTCGCAAGAAAACATGAGATTCGCCGATACCTGGCCCGTCTGGCCCATTGTGAGTTGCTTGACAAAAAAAAATAAACGTGCAATGCGCCGCTGTAATGACCCCGCAGAGTATCTTGCAAGAGCACGTTTTAGCTCTACCACGTAGCGTTTGGCCTGTCCGTTTGTGGCTGGGTGGTTCGGTGCAAATTTCACCACGGTGATGCAGTTGTCACTCGTAGGATTTCTGTATTTTGGCTGACAGGAATGCGATTCCGTTGTCTGAAACCACTTTGTGGTGTAATCCAAAAGTTTCGAACAACAAGCGCAGGAAATCGATGGCAGCTGTCGATGTTGTTCTGTTCACATGGCGACTTTCAACTCATTTACTGTAGGCACAAGAATAGGACAGCAGCGCAAAACTTGCGAACGAACCAGTACCTAGGAATGCTGCTATCTCCTGGGATAATCACTTGACCTGTGACTACACGTAGGCGATCATAGCTGAGCGTCTCCTTTAAAAAAAAATTCCAGTTTCCTGACGCATGTACCTGGTGTCCAATTGTTTTCTCAAGTTCTTGAAAGCTTTTATAATAAATTTCTGTAACATAGCCTAGGGTTCTGTAAACACAAGTAATGTTCATGAAGCTTTCATCATATTGTAGCTGCCTTAAGCATTTAGTTCAAAATGATTCATATTTATTTATTGGTTTCTTTATTATTTGTTCGCTGTGCCAGCAGTGTAGCCAGAAACTTCTTTCGAGTGGAGGCTTTGCCGTCCCTTATGCATGCTGGTACATCTCTTTGCATGTGTATGTGTACACAAGCACCCCCCCCCCCCTCACCCCAGCACAGCCTTCGCCAGGCTCTGTGCGATTTTTGCAGCTGAAGTGAGTTCTGACACCAATAAGATGCCCAAATTGAGCATTACTATGGTTTTATGCTTCAAAAAACTGGAAGAAGTTACTGCAGTGGTAATGTTTGGTCGGTGATGGGCTCTATCTCATAAAGAGAAAATTGTTGCTGAGGCTTGATAAGGACAAGAAATGAAAGTACTTGTGAATACTTTATTTTTTATCCTTTGAATGTATACAAAGTGCATTTATTACCGATTACTGTGCTTGAGCATATGTTCCTTACTTCTGTTATGATCTTGGCATTTGCATCTGTTTATAGGTATAATTTGTAAATTTGTGCCCGTCATATTTCTTTTATATTTGTATCGGGATATGTATATAGGTTGCGCACATTTTTTTGGCGGCTTTCGTGTTTAATTTTTCGCGCATTTATTTCAAATGTGTGCCCAATGAATGTCTAACAATCTTTTTATTTGTTAGGCACATTGTGGAAATAGATCATAATACAGTTTTACAAAATATTTTTTAAAAACGAGCTGCGTTGTATTTTGCATGTGCATTTTTTACTACAGAAGACAGCAAGCTCTATTGAGACTATCACTCCACACAGGTACTTACCTAATCAGTGGAAGGTATAAGGGAGGTAGTTCCACTTCTCAAATTACGTAACAAAACCTTAACGACCAAATATCGGCCCATTTCTTTTACCAGCACGTCTTCTAACTATATATAATACTTCGTAATCAAAAGCACCTCAATTTCTCTGAAAATACATCTTTTCATCTTCAAAACATGGTTTTAAGAAATCATAATCATGTGAGACTCAACCTACATCTTTCACTGATCTAATTCTTGATCGTTCATCATCCGCTGGCTGCATTCGTTTTAGATTTTGCAAAAGCATTTGATAAAGTGTGTTATAAGTTCTCATCCACAAGTTACGGAACTTAAATCTTGACATTAACCTATTAAAATAGGTCGGATGCTGTCTTGCTAATCACTAACAGTACGTTACTGCTTACGGCTACAGTTCATAAATGTGCCATGTTATCTCAGGAGTGCCCCAAAAGTTGGTAATGGGTGTTTTGTTGTTTCTAATATATATTATTGACCTGCCTTCTCAAGTAGCTTCTAATATCCACTTTTTTGCTGATGATTGCGATACTTTTACAGCAGTTACTTTAACGACTATTGTAATCACCTACACTCCGATTTAAATAAATATCTAACTGGTGCAGCTTGTGGCTAATGGAACTAAATATTAACTTAGGTAAAGTTAAGCATATATTCAGGTCACCTAACTCTTCTCGGGTATACCACTTAAATAATTTACCTTGAGATCAAGTAACCTCATACAATACTTAGGAATTCATATCACATCCAATCTTACTATACGCATGGGCTTGTAATAGTGCAATGGTGATTACCCGGCACCCTATATACTCAAGCCAGGGTGTAGGAGGAAAATACCCATTTGACAGACAGACGTTTTTTGTTATCTCGTTGAACGCGAGCAAGGTTCGTCTCAAGGTAGGCGGACAGCGGAGGCAGCATGGTCCTCTGGCGTCGTCGTCCGCACAATGAAGATTCGGCGAACGCCTTCCTCAAACCACATTCCCACAAACACAAACGACACGCTGGGGGAAGGGGGGTAGGATGGACGCCAACCATGGTCAGAAGTTTAACCGAGCTCCCAACAAAAGAGAATGAACATTTTTTCTGTTTGCAAAGTCTACCCCCCCCCCCTTTTTTTTTTGCTCAGTAGTCGGCTTGACGGAGGGATAATCATTACGGCAGGAGCAGTTTTTCTTGCCAAAGTGGCGGTGTGTAGACAAGTGCGGAGGAGTCAAAATCGTGTCCGAGTCGGATACGTGGCAGGATTCTGACACTCCTTTCGGCAGAGACAACCACAGCATGCAGCAGTGACCCAGTGCTTCCATTTTGGACTCGCTCACTACATATAAGGCCTTATGATGGCTGCTCTCCGTCTCATCATATTTCGGTTCTGGTTTTACTGCGCATTTGCTACTGAACATTCTTTTTTTGTATTCTCTTTCTATGTTGTGCCTGGATGTTTATTCACTCATGTTCTTACCGATGAAATGGGCACACGGGAGAGGTTTTGCTACATGATTCATTTCATTACAATAAAAATTGGCATATCCCACGTACAGTGGGAATCGATGATATGCGAAGCATGCACGAATGAGAAATGTTGATATGTCTCTTTAAAATCAGCACAACGTTACGAGGTGGGAGTAAATGATGCCGTACATGACTTCCGTGTCATGATTATCTTGTTTGGATGTGTCGTTTACCTTCGTTATCTGTTCAGGTCACGTGATACCAAATTTAGTATATGTGAAGCTAGCGAAACAACCGCGAACACGCTGTGAACGTGGTATGTTATCATGTTCTTACACGACACGCGTGTCAGAATTATCATGCTTGCACCTGTCATTATACTTTCGTCATTCATTGACGTCACGTAACACCAAATTTGTTATATGTGAAGCTAGCAAAATGGCCGCGAGCGCATCATGAAGGGCTCAGTATACTCCCATGTAGCGTTCACGCTCGAGCACACTGGGCACAGCGACGCTTCGTTAGAAAAACGCGAGCACTGTATAGTCTGATGCCAGGCGCGGCTATCGTGCGTCGGCGCCGCCCGACGGCAACTGGCGTGAAATGCGACATGCTGCAATTAGTGCCGATGCGTTACCAAAACAACACTGCTTCTCCCTCTTTTCATTATGGAGGGACGCCGGACGCGCTGAAACGAGCATGCGTCAAAGCAACGAGGCGCGCCTGCGAGTATATGGCAGGACCGGCGCCTGGCGTGGCAACGCCAGCGTGACGCGATGAAATAAATGCCGGAGAGCACGCGCACCAGCGTCACGGTCAAATGTATTGTCGCCTTGACTTAGGCATGTAGTCATGCTCTCACATGACACGCATGTCATGATTATCATGTTTGCACCAGTCACATATCTTCGTCATCCATTGGCTTCACGTAATACCAAACTTGGCATATGTGAAGCTAGCGAACGGCCGCGAGCGCATCATCAGTGTGGCATGTAGTCATGCTGTTACATGACACGCATGTCGTGATTATCATGTTTGATGTGTCCATTACCTATGTTGTCCGTTCGCGTCGCGTAATACCGAGTTTGGTACATGTTGAAGCTAGCGAAACAGCCGCGAGCGCATCATGAGTGTAGCATGTGGTCATGTTGTTACATGACATACATGTCATGTTTATCATTCTTTCACCAGTATTCATATCTTCTTCATCCATTCACGTCTCGTAATGCCAATTTTGGTATATGTGACGCTTCCGAAACCGGCCGCGAGCACACCATGAGCGTGGCATGTAGTCATGTTGTTACATGACACGCGTCTCATGATTTTCATGTTAAGTATGTCGCTTGTGTTCGCCATGCAATCATACTATACGATACCAGTTTTTCAACATGTCATGTGAACGAAACCACCGCAAGTGCTACAAGACCATGAATGTAAATCATGACGTTCATGACATACATGTCATGATTTCATGTTATGACCAGTCAAATATGTTTTTTCATACAGTCATGTTATGCCATACCAACTTTGGTATTGATACCATTATCGAAACGGCCAGGAGAGCTAAAAGTCGTAGGCGGCTAGATAGATAGATACGCTGAAAGACGCCAAAGGTCGCTAAAAAATGAAGGAGGAAAATGGGAGGAAAAGAATGCTAGGGAGGTTAACCAGCCTATAGGCAGCCGGTTCGCAACCCTGCGCATGGGAGGGGGGTGGGGGAGATGAAAGATAGAGAGCAGAGAGGGAAGAGGGGATAAACATTATACGTTACCGCCTTCCAAGTGTGATGAACAAATGGAAACTAACAACTGATAATCTGCGTATTGTCTAAAACTGAAATGTTAATTGGATGTGCTGATTGTGGTTGTAAATGAATGTTGGGTGATTTCTGTAATGGTTATTCCGTTTTTATTCTTTCATACATTGCTTTGTAATGCATATTTTTGTATGTATTTCAGAGTTGTCATTCTATTATTTGCTGTCATGGGCCACATGCGTGTTTCTTTTTGTATTGTCGCTTTCCGCTGCCTGTAATTTTTATATTTTTGTAAACTTGTAGTTTAGATTTTTTTCTGGGTGGAGGGGCCAGTCAAGCTGTGAAATGCAGCTTTTTCCCTTCGCACCCAAACCACGTATACAGTATATTTTCGTGTACTTGTCACGTGGTTAACTAAACTCCAACTCAAAACTTCGGCAGCACACGAGCTTCACACTCAGTCATAGTCCGGTCTTGTCTTTCGCGGTGTGGTTGGACATTGCTGTTATAGCCGCTTGTTCAAGTCCAGTGTCGCGTAGGAATTTTAACAGAGCTTTTGTCGCCTTCTGTTGCAATGTCTTCTCTCGGGCACTTGACAGAATAGTGTCCACAGACATTTGGCTGTTGTCGATGCACGCAAATGATGCCAGTGACTGTCTCTGGATGGCATACAGCGGACAGTCACACAGGATGTGGTGTAAGCGTCCTCTTCGCATGACAGGCATCGCGAGATCGTTTGTCGGCCATTCCTATGGACAAAGGAGTAAGATTTTTGTAAATGCCACTCCTAGCCATAAGCGATGAAGAAGGGTGGCTTCTCTTCGTCGAGTCCAGTGGGAATGCGGAGAGCCATCAAAGAGGACAGGTGGTGTTGACGATTCTTATCGATGCTTGGTGGCACCATAGTGAAAACGTGATTTCATGCGCAAGTCGTCGAAGATTACTGGCCGCATCGCTCCGCGAAAGGGGTATGGCTTCTCGTGTTCCTTCAAGGGCTGCCCGCGCGGCAGTATCGGCATGTTCGTTCCCTATGATACCGCAGTGACTTGGCAGCTGAAACGTCACATGATCCCCTTTCTCTTGTGAAGTGTGGAGGAGGCATCGAATTTCGAAAACAAGCTGTTTGTACGGACCGCAACGTATTGCTGAGAGCACAGATTGTAGGGCAGCCCTTGAGTAGCTGAAAATCAACCATTGTTACGGTGGTTCCTGATTGACCACACAAAGTGCAGCACGCAAAGCAGCTAGTTCCGCTGTTGTAGATGCCGTGGAGTGGTCAGTCCAAAAGCTGATGGTAACACATCTTGCTGGGACAACTACTGCAATGCTTGTGTCCCACTCCAGTGGCAAGAGCTCGACATTTTAGACGTTGTTTACTGGCTCACTGTGCTTGCTCTGCTCAATGGAAGAATATGAGTTCTATTGCATTAGAAAGTTTACGTTCTCCGCTTTCTAATGGCAACTAGTATTTTTGCCTAGTCTGGAGTGTTATTTCATGGCAATTAAAACAGTGTGAGCAAAAAACAGCGTTTTTGCTGTACAAGCCTCTGTTGTACTTCCAGTGCAGCAAAACTGTCCAACATAACGAAATGAAATTTGCTGAGACTTTTAACGAAGCGCTATGCAAGGTTTCTATGAAGAGATATTGCCAGTAAAGCAATTAGAAATTGATGCACGCTCTAATAAAAACGGGCAAAAGAATGAAAGTTTATGAGTAAATAACTTTTTTTCTATTTTGTGCAGAACAACAATACTGAATGGGTTTTCAGGATACAATGTACATTATGTGTACGCGAAGTTGTTTTGTGTTCTGATGAACAGTTCTTGAATTATTACTTCTTCAATACGGCAATTTATGGCGCTACTTGGTCAGGCATTACCGACGAAGGGACAAAACTATCCAAGCTGAAACTCTGAAATCTTCAATAATAAATCAGCAAGCCTTTCCCTAGGTTTCTATGAAGAGAAAATTGTCGTAAGTTAACTAGAAAAATTTGTAGGACAGCAGTGAATTTAGCTCATTTTTCTGCTTGCCAGGTTCGTGCAAATTTCCTTTTTTGTCTTTTGTAGGCTAATTCACAACAAGTATTGCACATTAGCAGGACCATGTAGTGTCTTGTAATCACCAGCACTCACTAACTTTACGAAGCGGTGCTTGAAACAAAAGATTTTTCGAAAATAATAAAGCTCGCAAACATTTTTTGACGGTAGCGCCATCTGTCAAAAAAAAAAAAAAACGTCAAGTTGTTTGACGTCAGTTCCGACGTTCGTCAAAAGTGGCGCTTCTAAACATAACTAAGCCGCCAAAACACGGATGGACTTCTTTAGACTTCAGTGGCTAAATCCTGCTGAAAAAGAAAGAAAGAGAAGGAGAGAGAGAAAGGAAGAAGGAATAAAGCGTGTTGCACTGTACATCAGGAATGCACAGCCAGCAGGTTAGGCTATTGTGCCAAAGATTGCTTGGTTGCTCGCCTTTGTACTCAGGTGACTGTAGAAGCGTTTTTGAAGGACACAAAGAACTGGACCTTGCCTCCCCATATTTTTGAAGCCCGTAGGACATTATCTGAAGCGCGCTTTCCCATCGCAGGGAGGTGACGAGTGTCTGGCAGTGTAAGTGTGTTTGAATATTTCACGTGACGCCGGTTGAACTAGGATAACAATGGACTTTTTTTTCGGGAGACTAGCCTGCGCATGCGAAGTGGTGCAAGTGGTGGTGACTTGACGCCATGTTTTGGGGGAGTAACAGAGCCAAACAGCTTCTATAAACGTTGCACAGGGCGGCGACAGGTGCGAACTGAAGGTCACCTGGCGTCGTTTGCAAATTATCCCGAAAAATACCAGGCCTACGAGATTTTTCTACCGGGCCGTGGCGGATAACTTCGGAGGCCACGGACTCCCAGTTTCGATTTCGGTGATCTCCACTGGAGGCGCTGTTCGGACCTGAAAAAGGCCCATTGACTCTGATGATTTGAGGCTGATCCCTTTGTATCGGGCGGGCAAGATTAATTCGCCCTAACCAGAGAACAAAAAAAAAACACCTATCAAGTAAATAAACTAAAACAGTCCACAGGCGTACACACCCCGTACCAGTTCGTATAGTTAGTCTGCACGCCTTCAATTTTTGTCCACGTAAATCACTACCTCTGCGTCGCGCGCCACCACTGCAACAGCCTTGTTGGATGGATGGACGATATGAGTGTCCCCGTTATAATGGGGTGGTGACAAGCGTGCCATCTGGCTCGACAAAAAAAATCTTTCTTTTTTCTTTTTTTATGTTGGCCTTTGCAAAATAGTGAGCGACCCCTGGCCAATACCCTCTAGACTAGCTGAGGCCTCTTGACGTCATCACACTACGACGGGAGCGGCTGCCGCGTTCTCAGAAATGCCCATTGCTACGCGCTCGTTGTGTACTCAACGGCGCGCTGCGAATCCATTCGTTCACGCTGTCTCCCGTTTCCCGAAAGCGCCGACAAGGCAACTCCGTCGTAGAGGGTGTTGCACCTGGCGCCCACTTTGCAAACACCTGTAAAACTTCTGCTTCCCTGACTGCTTTTCTCGCTCTAAACGTGTTCACCACTCCACATTCATACGAAGGGGCAGTATCAGCACCAAGACTTTTCAAAACGTACTTCAGGAATGTCACGTCTCATTGTAAGTTTCCTCTTCCACTGAGAGAAAACGAAAGAAAGGAAAGACAGGGATTAGTGGTAAATGGGAAAAAAAATTATTCGTCTGCTAGTCTGTGGTTGAGGCTTTCGTGTGGAAAACAAGCTTACTCGCATATGCGCAGTAACTCTTTTGCAAGCCGTTAGTTAGCGAGCCATATTTCCCCGACTGCAGCGAAAAGTGCGGATGGCTGCGTGAACTCTAGCGTTCCCAGCCGCACGCAGCAAAACAAACGTAACGCGTCCCGACGCCTACTGGAGTTTGGAAACACAGGAATAAAGCTTGCACTGCGCGAAATAGACAACACGCGCACAATTTATAACAACCTATAGCAAAACTAAATTTAGCAGATAATCCTTTTTCTCATGTAGATCATGTAGATCTTATTTTCTAGGCACCCTTCACTGACCAGAAATAAAGTTTTCAACCAACCAACCTTCACTGACCAGAGCGCGCGACGTAGCTCATTTACCGTCTCAGTATCGCTGGCATCGGCCGCTAGACACCTAGTAAATGAGGCGTTCGCACTAAACATAGGCGCGCTCAAGTGTGCCCCTCCGATGGACCTATGCATATGTGTGAGCCGCCTATCCCCCATCCCCCAAATGACAAATGTGGTGCCGGGACCAATTTTGCAGCTTCCACTCGCTAGGCCAGGGGTCTCAATCAGCTAGCGTGCTGCAATCACGAAATTTAGTCCCACAAGTGCCGAGACACTGATGATGGTAAAAATATAGAGGGGGGGGGGGCACAGCAAATTTGAATAAAATGTCACCTAACGTTGTCATTAAAAGAACGCCTTTCCAGTATCCTATAAATGGGTCATTTGACGTCAAAAGGGTTTTGACGTCAAGTTTCGAAAAAAAAAACACTAAAGACTTCCACAATGTCTAAAATCTGGACGCCGATTCTGAAATAGAGAATTTTCGAGCCACGGTGAAGTTTCAATTCATAGTGACCGCATGGGGTGCCTCAAGAAAAAAAGAATGGTTGAGACCAGTGCCGTCTCTGCAGCTTGCGAGTACTCTTTAGCAAAGTAACAAAAATTTATTCCGTGCGAAGCCGCGGGCGCCCTTTTTCAAACCCTTGCGCTAAGTTGCATGCTCCGGGGCTTCTGTCGGAGTTTTAGCTTGTACGTATATTTCTTTACGTTACCGTGTTACCGGTTTACGTTTACCGTGTTACCGGCGCCCGAGTTTTAGCAGCGTTTTGCTACACATACGGGAACCTTTACGTTCGTACGTAAAAGTTTACGTTCGCCGATGATGATGATCATGGATGCACACATATTCGTTTTCTTTTAAATAAAACTTAACCAGCGCTGCGGCGCAAATATAATAACTTTTAACATGTAAAATCATCAAGTATGTTGGTGCTATATATTCACCTAACCCATTAAAGTTGGATGCGTGCAGAAAGCTATAAGGAGCCACCGAATAATTCAGCGGCTAGCCGCATTCGCAAAGAAGTGGTCGTCGATATGGCAAAGAGTGTGCTCCAAGATCCATTCCATGCTCAAAATCTACCGTGGAAGTACATCGACGATCTACTGATTATGGATCTGCTACAGCCGCAGCAGCGGAGGAACCATCGCGAGAACGGCGTGTTGGATATCGACGGTGGATTGCTCCGTGCGTCGTCTGCTAGCCACGTCATGCTTCTATGTGCGCGTACGTCTTGGAAATTTTCAAAGTTTGGTTTGTCCAGTCATGTCAGTGCGAGTGTAACTGTTTTACCTATGCCTATAACGACGTACGAGAGCATTTTATCTTTCGGATGCTTATGCGTTGTAATAAGATCAGCGAGTGCAACTTTCCAAAGTGCCGTTTATTGTCGTTGTACCCTCCATTCACCAGAATAATTTCAGAGTGGGTGTCGCTTTCTGTTTCAAGCATATCACAAAATGCTCTGGGCATCCTCCCAAACATGAGGACTAATAAATAGTGTATAAATGCAGCGTGTTACTATAGAGACTCGGTAGCAAAAAAAAAAAAAAAGGCTCTAGGCCATACATTTGGGTGCTGTTGGTAGGTGTACAATTACAGCACTGTTGTTTATTGATCGTGCTAGGAGCCTTAGTTGTGTTTATTTGGCCGTGGTATCGCTACATAGGAATATTACTACCACATAAACAGTGACACATCGGTACTTAAACTGTACTGAAAACAGAGTTACCGCGTGCTTAGATTTAAAAATGCTTTAAAGAAGCCAGACATTGGAAATAATTCAGACGGCATGCCTTATATGTAATGTCGTGTAACTTAACTGAAAATTTCATCTTTGTTACATTGTCTTCAGCGTTTATGTGGCATTGTTAGTGACTGACTGAAGGCAGTAATAATTTTTGTAAAAAAAAAAACATGTTTGTCTCATTAATCAAGCTTTTGTTGTAGCACTGTCATGCACGTAATCAATCGATGAAAGCTTTCTGCTGAGCTCTTATATAAGATTTTTATGTTATTACTGGTGCGAGAACATGTGCGTACATGTGGTAAATGCAGTATAGTGTCAGCCCCTGAGCCACTGAACGAAGCGTGGCTGCGAGTATTTGTATATGCGCCGTCGACCGCCTATCCACACTTGCGCGGGTGCGGTGCTGGCACCTATAGCCCGATCTTTGGGAGGTTGCCCGATATGACAAATTCTTGAGCCGCTAGACACCAATGGCTAAGGTACCCTTTATTGGCTGCTGTGCTTCGCTTTAGGCATCTTCATAATTTACCTTGATGAGATCAGCTCCTGTGTCATCCCTTCTCTCTGCACATAACAGTATGTTAAAAACAAAGTAGTGCACAACTGTCTGACACTAGGCATGTAGCTTATGCCTTTCTTCATGACTTATCTTCAGATGAAGGGGTGATTATTTCTACACTGTTATCTTCTGTATTTTTAAGTGTTATGTGTTCTGGTTTAAGTGCAGTTGTTCTCTAGTGGTGTCTGTTCTTCAAGGAGTGTTTAGAAGACGCCTCTGACATTCCAAAAATAACAAAACTTGCTCGTTGTGCCAACAGAACCTAACAGCTACTCATGTCTGCATTTTCCCATTAGTCTATTGTAAGATGGTCTGTTGAAGGCGGCAATCAAGTTTGGTGAACTACATGTGTGTGTGTGTATGCACATGACAAGATAATCATGGTGGTGTTATCGGGTCGCTCCACACCTAAAATCCTCCAACTTTTTTTATGAACCATGATGTAATGAAAATACGGGGATGAGAGTCAGACACCTTGCTATGTGGAAGGAGTGAAAGCAACTACCTGTAGCAACACCCTCTGCCGATGCTCATGCTCTAAACCCATTTTTATTTATTTGCAACACACCTTGAATGTATTTAGAGCAAACTTTTATGCCCATTTTCCAAAATATGCAGATATATATATCCATTTTGATGCACATAGCTGGGCAATAATTGTCAAATATTTTGCAAAGGTTGCTTGTGCTAAGTCTGCGAAGTAGCGAGTGCCAAAAATGAGACATCCAATCAAAATTACGCACACACAGAGTTTCACACCGATGGCACGCTTAATTATGCTTGTTGAGTGCTTCTGATGGGACTTTGTACATGACTTTGAAGACTTCTGTTGTGTCTGTTTCAGCATATCTTGTTCCCGCATACCCAACACACATAAAAAGGCCCTTAAAATACTTTGTGCCTTTTAGGTTATGCATTTTTAGGATTTGTGGTTACATTGATGTATAATTTGATTGGATGTTTGCAGTTGCATAGATGTATATCTGTTTGGTGCTGAAAGATGTGTATACTTTATGCAGGTTTCTGCAGCTGTGTGAAAATGAAGGATTGTTCAGTATTTCACCCAGTGTCGATGTTTTGAAATGGCATACAGTAGTCTAGAGTAGAAAAATCATGGCCTAGGATAAAGGCTCATTGCTCACTCAAAGTCGCAAAGTGTGCATGAAATTGTGACATAAACCTGGTGAAAAAAATATTTGGTTTTACTTTGTTTCACATATTTCATTACTAAAGTCACTACTCCGCTGGGGCACTCAAGCTTTCCAAAGCATCTTTGTAAAATTTCAGGTACAACAAGCATCACAGAATGTATCACATGAGACCACAAAATAAAAACTATTTTAGCCCAGCCAGAAACTTTGATCTACAAAGTGAAAGCAAGAGGCAACATCTGAACAAGAGCTGGCTAAGCAATGTAAATATACATGAGTTTATTGTCTATCACATAATTAACCGACTAGATTTATTGAGAAGTAGCTCGGGGACATTCAAGATCTTAAGTACATGTAACAAATTTCAGGTACATCTAGTATCACAATAATATATCATGATAGCCCCTGCAATGAAGACACTTTCTGCACAGCCAAAAAATTTCATCTAGCTTTTGACCAAGCTGGGTATGCACAACACCTTAAAAGAAATAGCCAAAGCACAATGCATTTCGTAGCTTGAATGCGTGTCAACCACTACCATAAGAAAACAAATTATGAACAAACTTGGCACAATTTACCACCAGCATGGCCAGAAAATATATATCTCAACAAAAATTGGAAACATCGTTGCAGTGGCTAATATTCATGGACACGTGCACCTCGACTACAACAGAGGCCGAAGAAAGGCCAAAGCGGAGGCTTTGATTTGTTTTTTGCATGCTTGTTGACGTGACGGAGTATTGTAATAGTGACAAGGGTCACAATTACACTGCTGTAAGAATAGACAGGTTTCAAAGCTGAAATTTCAGGCAGCATACGCATGGAACAATCAGAAATAGCAGATGAAGTAGCCATATTGTTTCAGGAAAAAAACATGCACACGAGTGCAGAGTTGGTGTTTTGACAGTATTTGTAGTGATTGCGCAGGGTGTGATCAGTCAGGTCAATTTCCTCCAATCTAAGTGAGCTTTCTCGTTCTTTTTAGTGCAACATCATCCTCCCGGCAAGTGTAGCTCCATCCGGGTACAAATCATGGAGCATTAGTGAAGGCGAAGTATATATGGTTTGAGCCTGGCGACATGAACGTCACTATCGACGTGACGTAGCAAAAACACGTCAGCTGGTGCTATTTCGTATACCATGTCACAAAATTGGCGTAAGGTCTTGTACGGACCAGAATGACAAGAGAGCAGTTTTTCCGCTGAGCTAACACGGCACGAGGGCGTCCAGAGCAGTACAAGAGAACCAAGAGACAATTGTGTCTTTGTGCTGATGATCGTAGCGTCGCTTTTGAGAAGGTTGCGACGTCTTGACGAGCGACCTCTCAAGCATGGACGGCCAAAGTGATTGCATCGTGGGCGTAATTGGTCGTTGAGAATATAACACCAGAGGGTAGGAATGTGTAGAACGGCAAGACAGAGCCGCAGCCATACAAAAAAAAAAGAATGGGGAAAATCCAGCGGTTTCGTGACAGGACGAATTGTAAGCAAAATGATTGTACAGTAAAGCGGTGGACAAAGTGATGGGGATTGTCGGAAACGTACATGGCCAGCATGTCAGTTAGGAGTGTGGTTTAGTCACTCAGTGAGCCCCTTCTTTTGATGGTGGTATGCGGTAGCAATCTTGTGTTCAGAAGCTCAAAAGCGGAAAGGGCCATCGTCGACCTTTGACAATAAGTAACGGCCACGATCCGTTAGTAACTGTGGAAGGGTGCTGTGGTGTAGAGTAACATCGGGGAGTAGAAAGTCCACAACATCTACTGCACAGCTGGTCGGCATTGCTTGTGCGATGGCGTATCTTGCTGCATAATCTGTCACAATGGCAATCCACCTGTAGCAAGAAAGGAAGACGGCACTGCGGCCAACGTGGTCGTGTCAAACTCGCTGCTTTATTCGATTGCCGAAGTGGAGCGGCGGCGGTTGCCACGCCAAAACCGCCAGGCGCGTGAGCTTGTTCTAATCCTCACGCAGCTCGAGCTAGCATCAGCTGCGCGAGAGGCGCGGCGCGGTGATCGAGAGATGACAATGATAATCATGTGTATAGGCCCCCCCCCCAACGCTTTGCATGATTAGAAGTGTATATAACAAAGAGACTATACACGTGAACGACAATCCGCAAGGTGTCCGTTTGGGAAGTCCAGTTTGTCAACATGTACTGACCATCGAGAAGCAGTGGGTCTCTGGTGGGCGACACTGGAAGTTGCGCAGTGGACGAAGAAGTAAGCATTCAGTCGCTGTGTTTGCAACACAAGTGGGTGACAAGGTGACCAGCTGGGGCCAGCTGGGAGCGCACAGGGTGTCGCAAGTGAGCATTGCAGGTAGAGGTGCGTTCAGGGTGAGATGAGGGCGGGTGTACAAAATTCGATTTGGCCCCTGCACGTGAAGCAAGAACTCAGTAGGAGGCATGTCATGTGATCCAGCAAATGTGAATTCTGGAGAAGGCTCTGTGGGCGTACCTTGACTTGGGGAAGCACCTTCAGTAGTCGGTGCACGTGGGGGCGTCTTCTACCTTGTGGTCATAGTCAGATGCAGGAGTGGATGTAGGAGTGGATGGGGACAAAGAGTGGTGCATGAGCGGCGAACCTGTCCGATGACCAGACGAAGACGAGGAGTGGTAAGATTTTGGCGAGAAATTGATCTGGTTGACGACAGTGATCTGGTTCGGCATGAAGGGCAAGAATGTATGATCATTGAGCAGGAGGTGGTTGCGACTGGCATAACCGTTGACGCTTGGTTTGCCATTGTCGCTGACTAAGACATTGGCTGTCGGTTTTCCAGGGTGGCGGCAAGCACATAACGTTTACTGCAAAGCTCCATTGTAGTACCCAGCACATTCACCAAATGTTGCGGGAAGAGTGCAGAGGCACACGAGTGCATAGTTGGTATATTGACAGTAATTTCAGCAGTTGTCCAGGGGGTGACGAGTCGCGTCATCTGCTTCCAATGTGAGCGAGCTTCTTCGTTCTCTATATTGCAACGATATTCCACTGACCCTAAAAAATCAGGTATGCAAATTTGTCTAATGCAAATCCGAAACAGAAATAAAAAAACTACGCTAAAAGCACGATTCCCAAGGAAGCCTTGGTCATTCTGGCAAAAGCGGGCAGATCCCTAAACGTGAGCTCGACCATCTTGTAGTTCCCCACTCACATCACCAACGGAACGTGATATCCTCCCAAATAAAAACGAGACTACACACTTGATGGCCAGATACATGCTGCGCTGAACACGGACATGCCTCTCGTACAATAAGGAACATACCTCATGTATAAGGATAGGATCACTAGCTATATAATGAGAAAAACAAAAGCATATGTTAACACAAGAAGGATATTCCCACTGCTTAGTCCCAAACAAAACAGCAGACAGGCCATTTTCTGGGGGTAACTCTAAATGAACAACTTCCCTAATCGAGTCCGTCTAAGATGGATATATTCGAACAACCATCAGGACGACACGTAAAATTCGTACCAGAAAGGACGTGCAACACTCTAACACATATTATAGGGTTGTAGTTATGTTGCCAGAATGCTTGCAGTTACTCTGGAGACCCTTTCATTGAGGTTGGCTACTGCTCTGCACATCTCAAACTTTGGCGTCTAAATGTGAGCAGTCCAGCAAGCTCACGAGGCGGCTTTGAGGCAAAGCTTAGACGTTTCCCCGTGCGAGACCAAGCCAATATTGCATTAAACCTTGATAGACATTCGATAAAGTTGTATCCATAATGAAAAAATTGGAAGCGCAAACCAACAGGACACAAGAGAAGAGACAAACAAGCCTGTTGTCCTGTTGGTTTGCGCTTCCAATTTTTTCATTATGAATTTGTACCAACTAGCCCGCCTGTCAACCCTTCTGAAAGTTGTATCCTTTAAACCATAAAGTGAGAGAAAGAGGCAACATATGAATCTCGACCTTGTGTCCCATAGCTAAAATGTCTCAGCCTGAAGTAAAATTAGGGAAACAACAAATTCAACAATGAAGAGGAGGCTGTAACTCCATGAAAGCATATATGCACCTGCAGGCATCATATGAGGTCGGTTAGAAAAGTATCCAAACTTTGGTGGAACAGCAAAAAAGGGCATTATTGGAGCATTGTAAACCTAAACACCCTCAAAGTAGTCCCCTTGGGACTCTAGAGACTGCTCTTAGAGGTGCTGCCATTGCTGGAAGCATTCTAGCACTGCTCCAGTCGCTCCCTCATTTTCCTTACAATGAAAAACCAATGAGAGCACTGTGCATACCTCACTCAAACACTGCATCCCAGCGACTGCCGAAATTGCCAGGCGAGAAAAAATTCACACGTGCACACGAAGGTTCAAAATCGGCTAATGCAAGCGCGCTTGTTCGAAATTCATGAAGTGCTTGCAAAAAAAAAAAAATTCCGCCATATCCACGAAGTGAATGATGATGAGTGGGCGAAGCTCCGGAGGTAAACCTGGTAAACCATGAATCCTCTGTACATTTTGCCCACTCGATTTCATCACATCGCTCCCCCTAGCGTACGTCGCCGCACTAAATCGAACGATTGCCTTCAACCAATGACACGCGCCATATGTGACATCATTCCTATTTTATAAGATCTCACGTCTTTCATCAACTACAAGTACCGCTTTCTAGTTTATAACATCTTGCATCTTTTCATCCTCAGCTACAAGTACCAACATCTAGTAAACACTACAAGAACTAAACGAGAGGTGGCTACATACAGGAGATGGTACCGCCATCTAGTGAACACTGCAAGAACTAAACTAGAGGTGGCTACATACAGGGGACGGTACCGCCATCTAGTGAACACTTCAAGAACTAAACTAGAGGTGGCTACTTACAGCCTACAGGGGACGCACAGCCCACGCCCTAAGGAGCTTCGCCCCTAAAAAAAAGGGTCGGGTACTTTTCTAACAGACCTCGTACATTTTCCACTGGCCTTATGTGAGACAGAGGGGCAATGTATTGGCAACAGCAAGTGGCAAACGGGAGGCGCTATCTGCAGAGCTTGTTGAACAGCTAACAGCAAAGCATCATCAAGAGCAGCTGTTGCAGTTTTGTACAACCATAAAATTGTTCATAAAATATGCATAAACCTCCATGTAACAAAGTACAAAACATTACCGATACAAATCATCGCATTGAATGTTCTTCGCATAAAAGTTGGTACTTCTATGCCGAAACTCTCTGCAGTGCTATTCAAATGATTATATGACTTCTGTATTAGATTACCACACTGCATTTTTTTCTACTTCAACTCTTTCCAAAATTTCGAAAAATGTATTTCCCTTCAACTGTAGTGGCTGGTCTCTGTTGCACAGAAGATGACTTGACAAACACTAAAACTACATGTTTTGACCACTGGCACTAGCAGATGTTTTAGTGTATTGCCTTCCTTTATCAATTTTTTTATAAAGCGCATGGACATTCACGTGCTAAATAAAAATGAAACTTCACCCTTAATTTTCTCCACGAATAATTAATTTCCAACTGTGAAACATAAGGTTAGAGTTCTCAGAGTGCAGTTTGTCAACCTCAAACCAAGTCATTGCACCTCTTTAATGTTCACTCCAAGGAGCCATGACAAGCAATTTTCATAATCTGTATTATAAAAGTTGGTCCTTTGCTGTTGACAAATGAGCTGGTGAAATTTCAGCACATTTGGCTGAATGCTTAATTAATAATGAGGATTGTTATAAACACGCATGTGGCCGGGTAGCCTCACAACAGTACATGTGAACCATGACATAATAAGACACTTGCTTTGTGAGCGTATCTATTGCGCCCAACAACTGTTTCATGGTCAGTTGCGGTACAATGGAGCTACTTCAACTTTTGTATGCCTTGGAATTGAAAAATTGAAGAATTTGCACTGGCTGAAGTTCAGGATAAGACAGATCTCCTGCATGAGACACATGACGACCCACACCCCATGGCAACATAACGGTAGCTGGCAGTGGGCGGAGTTTATAGCTGGAGACTTATATAGCTGACTTAGCAATTAGATATTATTTTTTAATGTCTGTTTTTCATACATTTACAGGCACAATAGACGCTCTACAATATTTAGCTGAGAATAGCAGTACGGAGGGTGACCTTGTCATGGCCCCGAATAAGTACTTAGTTATGGCGGACTTGGTTACATGGAGGTTTAAACGAATACATCTAATTATTTATGAATGACTTTATGATTTCAAGCTGCGCTTCTTGATAGCTCCTGTTGTGCCTGCGCACCTCAGCTAGCGCCTCTAGCTCAAGCTCCTTTAGCTTGAATTTTGCCTCCTGCTCCACCTGCCTCTGTTAAAGCTCCATTTCTTTCAGCTTCATTTTCTCCTCATGGTGCTTTATCTCGAACCGGAGCCGGTCCTCTTCAAGTTGGAGGCGGCGGTTCTCGATTGCAGTGTCCCGATCACAGCGGGCCTCAATGAGGGCATATGTTGCCTCAGCGTACCGCTGTGGACCTGCACAAATTTACAAAGAACAGTTAACTGTCTTAGGTTTAAATGGATGAGCAAGTGCAACAGTTTACAAAGCACCATGATATTCTACTGAGCACACATGGTTCTTTTTAACTCAGTAGACTCTCAGTAAACTGAAATCTATTAAAGGGAATCGTTGCTTAAATGAAACAACTTCATTCAACACGGTTGCTTTCGTACTTAGATTCTCCACTTTTTTTTTTTATCTCGGAGCTACTGTTAAATGGAAAACATTTTCTAGTCTCTTCACATTTCATTTAACGAGAGTCTACTGTACAGTACTATTCCAAAACACTAGACTTATTAAACACAGGCAGGTAAATACTGTAATAATAGTCAAGCTGCCTCTGTACACACAAAATTGCTTGCAACAAAATGTTGCGATTACTTAAAAAAGTATTGGGAGAAATCTTATAAGTTGTTTCTATGCATCAAATGAAAGGTCAAGCCCTCAAAACCAAGAAAGTTCACTTATACACTTGACTACACTTTAAAAAGCAAATGCAACACGTTTTTAAAAAGCTGGTTCTGTTTCATATACTGTATACAGACGTCGAGACACACTGTAGCCACATGAGTTGGCGACATGCTCACGCTAGATATGGTGATATGGTGACATTACACGGGCGTTCCATCATCTATTGCTATACACATATGGGCCTTTCCTGGCCAAGACTAAAGATGCGATAAAGCCATATGCTCGGAGATTTTAGGGGACAGAGAAATAAGCTTTCTCAAAGAAAGATTTACTACACAATTAAAGTGTTTTTTTTTACTCTTGCCTTCAATAGCAAGCATCTTCATCTACAATTGTGTACCTGCATTTTGAATGATACTCTTGTTTTCTACAAGGCAAAATACAAGATACACTGATATGACCAAGCCTTTTTTTTTGTTACACACCTTGCAGAGGCACACGAGTGTTGACCACCCATCTGGTTTCACCAGTGTGGGAATCAGGGGGGCTCCCATGCACAGTTGCATTGCCCGGTAGTCCAAGAGATCACAAGTAACCAAGTTCAAAAGGAGGCTGCTACTTCAGTCTAATGCACATAAAGCAGACTTATTCTCAAGGAGACAAAGCAAAGATAGAAAAGCAGCAAGGGCAACTAAAAGAAGTGGATCCATGATGAAACTATGCAACTAGTTTTTGAACATACTGAAACTACTTACACTTATTAGGTACTTACTCTCTTATTAATTTATTATTGCATAGGACAAAAATATAGTACTGAAAAACAAAACAATGTCCTTTGCTGAGCTCATATTAATTTAATTAAGGACTTGATGCAAATGTTAGCAACAGCTAAAATCTGACCCTGTATTTCTTTCATAGCACAAAATAGAATTTTACAGGCCATCTTGAATGATTTCCTAGACTCAATAGCTGCACCTAAAGTCGCTTTTGTTGATGTTGAAAGCACTAATGACGAAAATCATTTGAGTCTGTAGGCATGCACCAACAAAACTAGGGATTACAAACCTGCAGCAGCAACATCTGAAGGACTAGATGTTGGAGTTTGAGCTCGACTGGGTGCAGCAGTTGTGATGCGGTCAGGTGCTGGGCATGAGGCCGTCCGGTTGTCTTCGAGTTCTATACATCACAAGTGAACCAACTTAAGAGCTGTGCTGTGTGCTTTGAGCTTGAACCCAGCTTTCATTTCCAATACACATCGGCAATAACTCCTCTCATGTAGCAGCTCTTTTGATGAGAAATACAGGCTCTTCCTAGTGCCTTATTTACATGCTGGAGGCTAGGGCTCAATAGTGCCGGTGCAATTACTTGAAAAACCTTATTTTCTATGATCTCCCAGGTATAACATGGACCCAAAAAATGACAAACAACACAGGGTGATGCACAAGCTATCAACTAGCCCCTATTGCCGCCTTAGTAGCTTCAAAAACCCACTGCAAGGCTAAAAATGACAGGTAGGAGAAAATAGAAAAATAATGAAAAGTAATTTAGGCCATGCTGAGAGGCCCACCTGACTGGAAATGACTATTTAGGACTATTTTAAGGAGTCCATGGTGTTGCCATTTCTTCGGTGTGTTTGTGTACGTGCATTTTCCAGTCTTAAAATGAATTAACACCAACTATCCCAATTTTGCATGCTACAGCATCCACTAGTTTATGCAACAGTGTATTCAGCACGTGTGTAATGAAAAAATTTTAGTGTTTCTCACTGTATTTTCACTCACCACAGTCAGGCAGATCCTTGTGAATCTCTATGTTCTCCGGCTCATACATTGAAGTAAAAAGTGTCTGAGTGAGCCTGTGACGTGCTTGCACCATCTGCTGGTCAGGAAGAAAACAAATTTTTATTGAGCTCTACTTAATATAGCCAGCAGAAATTTGATTTGTTATAACATAAGGGCTCTAAACCAAGGATTAAGAAACAAAAGAGAGGGAATACAAGTACTTATAGATAATGAGTAGGTTACACATAAATAAGAATAATTATAGAAAAATGGAGAACCATGCTAAAAAACATCTACAAACTCCAGCTAGACAATTATTTCAGGTACACTTATAAATAGTCTATTTCAGCCTTGTGCAAAGCTGTTGAAGGCAAAAGTGTCACCTAATTCCTTGCAAAAAAATCATCACATTCACATGTTGCTTGATCTCTAAATCTAGCCAGTACCTCAGCCCAACAATCTGTCTGACATTGAATCCCACTGTTTGGTTCAGAAGAATGAAGTTGTTCTAATCTTTGCTAGACACTAAATGGCGTATCACAGCCTTCTTTGGTGAGACAGCTATTCCTCAACCTTTGGCAAAATAGTTCAAGCTCTGACCTAGTAAAATGTTATGTAACTGGTGAAATGATTATGTAACATAGAAAACAATTGCATATTCATAAGAATTTCATGTCTACTGCAGGATGAAGGCTTGCATGAAGATATTCCAATTCGCCCATGTTGTGCAAGCAGACTGCATGCCATGTCTATAGCATTGTCAATGTTGCCACTTGATATAACTCATGTTCAAGGTTCTCTGCGTGACTCTTTTCTGAACATGTGTGTGTTTGTGAGTAGACATATCTTTTTGCACATGTGATCCTTTTTTACATCACGGTAATCACCTGACACCAGAAGTAGCAAGCAAGGCAACCAAGCAAACATTTCCGGGAATCTTATTAAACATTGCTATATCTCTTTCTCCACCTATCTGGTAAATATACCACAGTGCCACACAAGTAGCACCTAAGTCATACAACAGGCCGCAAAGTGTGCTGCAAGCATGGCTGCTGCCTTCAGATTTCACACAGAAAACTTCCAGAGGTTGTGCCTGCTATGATCGTGCAGAAAGCAAACGTTTACAAATATTTGTCCAGTTTGTTACTCTCTTCTTAACTTACTCAACCGGTGAAGCACTGTAGTATCATGCAATTGATCAAATGACACCACCTGTAAATTCAACGCAGGCCAAGTGTACGGCTCACTATCAGTTAAGTACGAGTAAGAATTGCGAAATCAGCACATTTCTTACCAGGCTCAACACCGTCCCCCGCTGTTAACTCCGCGTAGGCCGCCAGGGCATCTTCTTTCCTGTTGTCGACGCGACGTTTCGCTGGCGGTCGGGCGACCGAGTTTTTTGTGGCTCTTTTTTTGATGTCGTCGCGTTCAGCGAGCTGTCGTGCGGTTGACGGCGGTGGCGTGTAGCCGCACTCGCGCGCTGTCAGCCGCTTGCTGCAGGAGGTCCTCCAGTTCGGACTGCTCCTCTTCTGTACCGGAGCTATTGCGGAGCCAGTAATCACAATTTTTGTCAATGGGAAAAGAACAGTACATAACAAAGTTCAATACGAGACGCACTTACCTCTTAATTTTCTTCTTCTGATCTCGCAGAAAACGCAGGAGGATTAAGTTAAGCTTTTCCCTGACACTGCGAATGCTGAAGCATCTGCCGAGCACCTCGGAGAGCCGATCGGCTATCTGCAGCCACCTCGCAGGGTCAAGGAAAGGGTTTACATATAATACCTCCTTTACTAGAGCGATGTCATCGCTGAGAGTAAATCGCTTGCGCCCGGACATCGATTCCGCTGATGACAGAGCGAATGTAAACAACGTGTTCGCCGTTGGCGCTTTTGCTTCGGCTTGTCTTGACTCGGTGGCTTGCTCCGGGCCGTGAACGTAAAGCCTATCCGGCGAATAGTTTACGTTATGTAAAGGTTCACGTTCCGTGAAGACTCGCGCATGCGCAGATTCTATCCGGTATCCGGTAACACGGTAACGTAAAGAAGTATACGTACAAACTAAAACTCCTATAATGTCTGTCGGCAAAACGTGAAAAAAAAGAAGGCTGTTTTCGAACAGCCTTCTTTTTTCGCGATGGCTTTCGCGATGGTCATCACATATGCTGGCGCTATGAGTGCTCGCATCGGTGAGCGCGTGCGAATTTCCTACAACGACCGTTTTGTGTAATCGCTTCGTTTACCACACCACTGTGCTGCGGCTCTGAAACGAATGAGAAGATCTGCAGTGCCATGTGCGCGAACTGATCAGGCTCTGACATGTGCGCCGTCTCAAGCCCTTCAAGTGCGCAGGGTGTGTGCGAAATATTTACCCCAATAAAACTCGCAAGGTCCCTTGTGCATTTGACTAAGAGGATTCGAACGCCAAAGCCGCCTTCTTTTTCTTCTCAGTCGACTGCATTGATCCCCTTCCCGAAAGCTTTCCGCACCTCACGCGGTTTCTCAGTTCCTCGGGGATCTGCCCACCTTTGACCAGGCGGCAATGTCACGTGATGACGTCATGACAAAAATTTTGGTGATCTGTGACGTCATAAGGTGACGTCAACCAACGATTTTTTTTGTAGCACTCACGTAGATGGCGACGAGCACTTTTTGCGCTAGATGAGGCCTCTAAACTTTCCCAACCATGTGTGCTGTGCTGTTTATTTTGTAGGGGAGCGCGAATATTAACTTTTCACATTGAATCGAATACTGCCAAAGGCAAATCGACTTAATTAAATACCTCCTTTTTCGATTAGAAATCTAATCGAATATGGTATTATTAGAGTTCTTGTTCAAGGTTCGCTCTAAATTCATTTCCACAAAAGTTATTTCCGAAGCACACCAGGAAAGTGCTGCTGTTTGCGTGATAGTTGTATGAGTGGAGTATACTTGGGGAAGCACCCAAACAAATAGACATGGTCACATGGCCGATTGAGAGATAGCTTTAAAGTGTTGAAATAAACCCATACAGTAAAGAATTTATATATACGCATATACGTATCTTCATTATTTCACTGAGTGACAATCACTTATCTACAAAGTATACAGTCACATGTAAGCAGTGCTTCACGTGTTTGCTTGTGAATAAAACAATTTAGTTGCTTAGGCGGTGGTTGCAAATGAAGCACGGCTTTCTGTTTTACGTGGGACGCACTTGTGCTAAGCGATACACAATAAAGGGGTGCATTATACAAGCATCGATATATGACTACTACGAATACTAATGTGAAAAAACGAAACTGCGACTGTTGTGAATTTATCTGAACTAGATGATAAAAACTGTATCCTTCTCAAGTATACAAGCACATGGAAGAAAGGATGGGAAATTCCGCTCGATGCTGAAGTCTATTCGGCACCTGCAGCCTTCTCCAGTTTGTGAGAAAGGGATAAGCTGAAAAAGCTACCGGGATTCCTGGGAGTGTAGGATTCTAGAGAAGGATCGAATTCGCGAACAAAACACGTTCTTGAGAGTGGGAACAGTGTCGGCGGGGATGTCACTATTCTCACCTCTTTCAAACTGGAGACACAAATCCATTTAGAAATCAGACGAAACGAATTGTCTCCCGCTCCATCCATATATCTATTAGTGTTTGTGCTCCAATCGGGACTTCCGAGACGCTACGCCATGCTCCCTCAAGGGCTGCATAAATAAGCGTCTGTTCTCCATGCACACTCATCACCACCACTTCGACGTCGACTCAGCCAGTCTGGTTGAGTGGTAGCTCGCTTGTGAGTTTTGCGGCTTTCAACGCTGTGTTTCACTTGTGTTTGACGTGCGTCCTGCGAGATACTGCGGCATTGCGTGATTTGGCGCCTTCGAGCCCTGCAGTCAAACTGCGCTTCCATATCATGGGGAAGCTGAGAAAGGTCCTTTCGCGAAAGCCAACGGTACTATCGGCGAAACGCAGAAAACATCTCAACACCTTGCGAACGAAAAGGTAAGCCTTGCATTCTTTCGTACCTTTCTCGCAGTGGTATGTCATATACTGCTCATATGCATGGCACGGGCACAGTGAGCCCCCCTTTTTTTTTGCTCTCACTTCACTTCGACAAATAAGTTTACAAAAGTTTTATTCCTGTACGATAATGGAAACAAGCACGATGACGCGCTTACGCAACAATGAAAATGCTGATCTTATTTTCTATCCTGAATATCGAATGGTTTGTTATTTCATTTTTACAGAGAGAGGCCACACTCCATTTTTGAGAGCTCAAACAGCGACAAAACTGCAAATGAGGGTACCATTCCTCGTACGGAAGTGACTGCTGACGTCTGTGATGAGGTTGCTGCAGACTACTGGGACGGCCTAGGGGTGGACGAGCACTTGCCAAATCTCTGCTTTTCAAATGCTTCGAATGAAACTTCGTCGCAATGCATGAACATCTCTGGAAGAAGAGTTGTCTCAGTTGTTCATTTTATAAAGGCTATACAAGAACTCGGCAACCATCGCTGCGCCAGTCCACATGGTGGGTTCTTTGAACTGCAGACAGAGCGTAGAGTAGGCTTCTGGTCAGAATATACATTCAAGTGCAATGGATGCGCCGAAAACAGGAAAGTCACCACTGATCCTGTAGCGGAGCCAACACCCCTAACAGAAAAGACGGCACTGGGCGTCAATGATGCTGCAGTGTGGGGTTTTATGAGCATAGGTTCTGGACACTCGCACCTAGAAGAGGCAATGTCCGTCATGGAAATTCCTGCGATGAGCAAGGGATCGTTCCTGCGGCGAGAGGAAAGCATTGGCAAGGTAAGAGACACATTTTGCTATACTGTATATACATCAAGACATCGATGAATTACCCAGTATCCGAGTATTTTAATTCACAAGGTGCCTTAGAAGCGCAACCTTTCCTCTATACTTTTGAGTGAACCACTTGCTGAATTCTGTAAGGTGGCTACAGTGCTGTTCAGGAGAATACCTGCGTAGACCCATTCAAATATCCACGCAGAAAACGGTGAAAAGCGGTGTGAGGAGGATATAGTCTCGCATAAATACAGTACTTGTGCAGCGGTAAAAACTTAGAAAGACGCCGACAAGATGAAGAAATATTTAGGTGCGTCACCGCAAATATATCTTCATTCATATTAGTCGGCGCCTTTGAAAGCTTTCAGGGATGGTTTGTCTCGATCAAACGAATCGTGAGTAAGCTTCCGTTTCATGCACTCGGTTAGGGTGTCGATGTCATTTTGCGCTTCAATACTATTCGCGGCTGCTAGGGCACCACTTACGAACGAGTAATTTTCATTGAAATGACAACACTGTAGCAATTTTTTAATGCCCTGCAAAATGTGGTGCTTAGAGGCGAATGTAGCCGCCAAAGGTAACTTGAGACATAGCTGAAAGCTCTGCCGTTTTTTTTTCTTGTTTTTCAGTTGTCTAAGGTAGCCCTCCTGAAGGAAATGACTGAGGCTGGCGAACAAGAGAAAAGGCTCGCAGAGGCTGCAGGAGACTTCTGCGAGGATGGCAGTACCCCATGGATTACCGTAGTTGTGGATGGCGGTTGGTCCCACAGGAGTCATAGCCACAGGTATTCTGCCAACTCAGGTCTGGCTGTCATCGTAGGAAAGCGCACGCAAAAGCTGCTTTACTTGGGCGTGAGAAACAAGCTGTGCAGCACTTGCGAATATTATTCCAAGAAAGGCCAGACGAAAGAGCACACATGCTACAGAAACTGGAATCAAAGCTCTGGCGCCATGGAGGCCAATATTCTTGTGGAAGGGTTCCAAAGAAGCACTGAAATGCATGGTGTGCAGTATCGCACTTTCATTGGCGACGGAGACTCGTCAGTATACTACCAGCTTCAGACTAAAGTAGAATATGGCCGTTTCATAAAGAAAAACGTGTGCGCCAATCATGTGGTCAAGTGCTATACTTCTCGACTTTATAGCATCGCTAAGGAAAGCAAGGGGCACTCGCTCGTTGCTGTCGGCTCCTAGAATCAAGCGAATTAAGAATGGAGCTCGGAAGGCTGTGAGCCACTACGCCAAAATTCTGCGCGATTGCAATGGCAGCACAGAAGACCTGAAAAAAGAAAAATCACGACTTATTCAAGAGCTAGCTTCAGACCTCAGGAATGGGCCGCTACATGTTTTTGGAAGTCACGATGGCTGCAAAAGCTACTTTTGCAATGAAAGCAAGGCAGATAACGTGTATCAAGCAGTTCCTAAAATACAACAAGTGAAGCTGATGTCTGCAGCCAACAAGATTGCGGACAAAGCAGACCGTCTCATCACAGATGACACGAGCAATCTTGCTGAAGCTATTATGTCCCTTGTGGCTAAATTTTCTGGAGGAAAGCAGATAAATCGTTGCCAGAATGGCTCCTATGAGCATCGCTGTCAAGGTGCGGGGCTTTTTTTTCAACTGGGACCTGAATGGCACGTGAAAGCAAGCAAGGCTGTCACTTGCACAAGCCCAGCTGCAACCCTAAAGAAATACACGCAGAGGAGATTCGAAATGAAAAGGCAGACGATGTCACGCAAAAGGCGGCTATTTGCAGAGAGCGGCCACCGTGAGCGCAGATACGGCAATCACGCAGCCAGCCATTCGGCACCTCATTATGGACCAAGTTGTCAAAAGCCAGACATGTCGGCTGCCGTATTGTCTGCGAACACAGAAAGGCAGCTGCAGGACCTACAGGTGGATGACAGCAAGCGAGCAAGCATCGAAGAAGAGACGCGTGGGCAAGCCAGCAGTCCCGAATGGCACGAGCAAAGAAGGCTCCGCCTCACCGCCTCCAATTTTTATGCTGTCTGCACAAGGAAAGACAGCACTCCTTGTGATGCGCTGGTGAAGCGGCTCCTTCAACCCAAAGGCTTCACAACCGTCGCAACAGAGCACGGGAAGCAACACGAAAGTGTTGCACTCCAACTGTATGCAACAGAAAAAGAAACGGTTGTTCAGCCATGTGGGCTTTTTATTGACCTGAAACACGGGTTTTTGGCAGCCACCCCTGATGGGCTGGTTGGAACAGACCGAATTGTGGAAGTCAAATGCCCGTTGAAGTACAAGGAACATGAACCACTGGAAGCAGCAAGAAACTTCTCGGAGAAAAAACAAAGAGATGGCCCTCCGGTTCTGTCTAGGTCGCACAGCTATTTTTATCAAGTGCAGGGCCAGCTGCACATCACCGGGCGGATTATCTGTGACTTTGTAGTGTACACCACAAAAGGTATACACGTGCAGGAAATACGCAGGGATGATGCTTTCTGGAGAGTGAAAATGGAACCATTTGTTTCGCGCTTCTACAAGGACTGCATCCTTCCAGAGATTGTAGACATCAGACTTGCTCGGTCCATGGACGTGCGCCGTCCGGAGTGGAACAAACTTGCCATTGAGGCTAAGGAGAAAACGAAGAATGGAGAAGTACCGAAGGCCAAAAGAGCCAAGTAAAAGAAGGACTAAATATGCCTGTAAGTAACTGAGCTTGCAACGGTATAAAGCGGAATATAAGCGGTGATCTTCCATTCGCGCCTTATCAAAATATGAGTGGTAACTATCTTTCCGTGTCGCTGCGTTTCCTTGTGTCAGCTATTCCGAGTGTGATTTGTTTGGGATCAACTTGCTGTGATAGCATTGAAACAAATTCACTTTCTAGACCAGCCTAACTCGTCGCTGTTCATAGCACGGAGCAATTTGTATTGATGCCCGAGAAACACCGTTCTAAAGACATTTTTTTAACGTTTTATCTGAGCTCCTGAAAAAGTAGCTCTCTCTGCGCCTGTCATGTTGTAATTTATTTGAAGCATATTGTGAGAAATGTCACGGAACTGATGGTACAACCACTGCACTATATTTATGCAGTGATTCTAAGAACATCGAAATATAAGCCCATTCTAGAAAAAAGCATTATTTCAGCAGTTCGTATCATGTTTGTGTGTTTACAGGGGATAGGAGCAGCGGACGCCAACGCAAGACACTCGTGCCCGGTGTTACAACCGTGCATGGCAGTGTGCCGTTTCCTAAGACGGCGAAAAAGGATGCGGCGATATCCACCACCTCTAGCAGAAGCAAGAAAGCCAGAAACAAAAAACGGTCCTTGTCAGGACCTACCTTCTCGATGCTTCGGTGGAGATTTCGCACTGAATGCGTTCTTCGTTCAACTGCCGTCTCTCTCTGTGTTCTGTTTTATTTATCTCTTACTTTACGTTGCTGCTATCTAGACAGCTGAAAATAATGCACATTGCCCAATGTTGCCCGACTTTGCCATTAGCAGCCAACCTGCGGGATGAAATTATAAATTTAGTACAAGAACAAGCGCTTCCGTGTGCCTTATTGGACAGCCTCTTGGAAAAGCTGAGCTAGTTTTCGGGTGTCGACTCTAGGTCTATACAGATAGGTTGGGTTTCGCTGAGAAAGAGCCCTTACGCATTTTATTATTCAATACTCCCAAAAGGACGCAATTCGCATCTGTGTTACGACTTGCGCTCTTCGGTGCGGTGCTAGGAGGACTCGTTTTATAGATGAAAAAATTGTCTCTCATATGTTTCGCTAAAGCTGAGCAGCGCATTCGTGTATACGCCTTGTGCACCGCCTATAGAGGCGCCACTAATAGCCACCTGCGGCCCATACATCTGTTTACAGCTGCGCCCCATACATCTGTTTTGGGTGCAAAAGTATAAAAAGGACTGATAGCCCAATCTCGCGCCTCACTTGCGAGGCTTACCTTGGGTTCATCAGTTTTTAGCATTCCGGGACATATAATGTCTTGCTCAGTTGATGCTGCGAATGAAACTATTGCTTAAGAAGATAAACTTCACTGATCACATTTTCATGCCTGCTGTTGTGGCTCAGTTTAAGCGTAAATGTAGACATATTAGTATGTCTCTCTGGTGGTTACCGCCAAATGAGGTATGATCCTGTAATATACTAGCTATAACACTGAAGCAAAATGCCAGACAAAAGATTTAACTGCTCGTGATCAAGGAAGAACAGCATCGAACGTTGTCGAAATTGTAATCTCTCTTGATATATATATGCTTTCTTCGGTTTTCAAGGATCAAATATTTCCTTCCCATGCTGTTCCCATTCAGTGCTTTCGATGTTGTAATGCCATTACGGACCCTTTATTAAGTTTGTTCTGTTCCTAAAGGTCCAAATGCATGTACCATATAAAATAATGAAATAAACTTCCTCTTCAAACGACAGATAGCAGGGGATAATAATGAGTTCATAAACCTTCGTGGCATTGACCTGCGTTGTTGTATAACTGCTGCGGCGTATTTGTCAACACTTATGTTTCATTCATCTTTTAATAATCTGAAATAGTACAATTAACTTCAGTCTCTAGGTAAAAGAAAAGAGTCTGTCTCTCTAACTGATAAGCTTAGTGCCAGTTCACACAACTTTTCCTTTGTTCATTAGAAATTACCGAATGAAGGCGTTATAAAACGAGCTGACACAGACAAAACTAATCGCGCAATCACGCTTTGTGCTCGCGGAATTTAGACACCGACACGTACTTGTTCTGCAGTCCCAATTACTCTAATGAACACCCCGGGGCATTTCCCAATTGGCGCCTCCATGATGTACCGGAAATCTGACCTGCCCCCCCCCCATTTCCCCCGACTTCAATGCTAGCTAAAATGAACTCCGAAAACAGCGTGAACAACGATCGCCACGAAGGGAACGTACGTCGTGCTAATGTGACCCATAGTGCGATGGGGCAATGTGGCGTTATCACCCTTTTATTTTTAAAGAAAAACCCGGATATTACAACACGCAATGAACTGCTGACGAGTACTTGTTTGGCTTCTCGAGGCTTACGCAACGTTGTCTTTCACTGCCTTTAGAATTACCGTCTTCGCATACGCTCATTACCACTACTTTCCCACACCACACATATTGCACGCATTACGGCCCAGTAATCGAAGCAAGTGGTCAAAATATGTAGTGTTCCTGCTCTGAATTAGAACAATATATATCCTGGCTGCTGAAACAATTCATTAATAAATTTGCAGAACTGAAAATAGTTAAAAGTTGACAAGAGCACAAGCATTGTACAATAATGTAGACAAGTAGCTGTTGCTAACTCGAAGCTACCAAAGCAGAAAAAAAAAATGTGCGGAAGCCCTCGCCCTACGAGGAAAATGAGGACAAGCGAATCTACAATTGTGCATCCTAGACGTGCTTCTTCATTTTTTTTCTTTCTTTCTTTCTTTCGCGCTCTGCCATGCTCTCCCAGAGTGGTTGCCAAGATCAAGATGATCATAGGAAACCCGGCGTAGAGATTCTTCCCGCATGTTTCAGAGGAAACTATATATATATATATATATATATATATATATATATATATATATATATATATATATATATATATATATATATATATATCTATATATATATATATATATATATATATATGTATGTATATAATTAAACTTTTCGCTTTATCAATATCCACAGTTGTTTCTTCCATACCTGGAGTCGGGCGTCATTCACGTGTTGACTAGCGCTAGTAATAGCTGGTCAAGCGCTAATATTCAGGAAACAATGAAATCTGGGAACTCGAAACGACATGTGCGTTCGGTGAACTTGACAAAAGTTCGAAATTCGGTATCAGAAGTGGCTTTTGGCCGTAAAGCCCACGATCGAGAGATCATCAGTCAATATAAAACGAGAAACAAATGCGAAGATGACTGGTGTTTTCTCAAACGTCGCGTTTCTGCACGCTGGTCGGCATCGGGTTTTTGCAGCAGTGCTAAAGGTAACGGGGGACGAGCTGAGCAGCACGGTTCTTGGCGTCCTTGGGCTGGTGGGCGCCCATCATGTTAAGCCAGCCACCGAAGAAGGCTTTCGCTTGCGACGTTGTCGTTCCTGATGGGACTAGTCCCTAGACGTCAATGACGTGACGTCTTCAGTAGTGGGAATCGAAAAAGTGTACTGCGTTCAGCCCTTTGGAAGCCGAACACCCAAGTTACCGTAAACAGTGAGGCTGCACTGGCCCAAATACTGGACGCGTCGCACATCATCATCCGAGGAGAGCGCGTCGCCATCGTACCTTTGGGACCACAAGTGACCCAAGTGATCGTCCAGTTCCTGCTGTGCCACGTACCCAGCGAAGTATTCGCACAAGCACTGTCACCCTACGAGAAGGTGCTGCAGAGAGAGAGAGAGAGAGAGAGATAAAGATGCAAGGAAAGGCAGGGAGGTTAACCAAACGCACATACGGTTTGATACCCTGCACTGGGGAAGGGATGAAGGGTAGCATGAAGAGAAAAGAGGTTGTAGAGAGATGAGAAGGTACACACAAACACGAGCACACTCAGGGAGCACACACAGTCTACAGGCGGTCGCTCAGGTTTGCTGACTTTAAGTAAAGTAGCAGTACTTTGGTCGCTTTATGCGCAACTGAGGCAGACGCCCAAGGTCCTAGTATCTTCTGCACACAAAATGGTCCGGGGTCAAGTTGATTCAAAACCATCCGGAGCTGGCATCGCTGTGTTTCGTAGCAAGCGCAGCTGGACAGGACGTGTTCGATGGTCTCTTCAGCTCCTCAGTAGTCGCATGTAGGAATGTCTGCCATACCAATGCGAAAGGAGTACACCTTTGTAAATGCAACACCCAACCAAAGGTGGCATAACAGTGTCGCATCGGAGCGCGAAAGTTGTGATGGTAGCTTTAGCTTAAGCGAAGGATCCAGTTAATAAAATTGACACCTTTGGAAGCTGGTAGACGACCAGAACGTGCGTGTGAGATCTCGAGCCAGCAGGTAAAGTTGTGTTGCTGCATCATTCTTTGATAGAGGAATCGGGACTACACGGGTTCCTTCAAGGGCTGAGCGGGCTGCATCATCGGCTAATTAATTCCCGGTAATACCGATATGCCCAGGCAGCCATTGATATATAATATCATGCCCTCGTGCTAGAGCTTCATGATGGCAATGTCTTATTTCTTGTACCTATTGTTCATGACTCCTCCTACGCATGGCAGACTGCAAACTCTGAAGCGCTGCCTTCGAATCACAGAATATGACTCATTTTCCTGGACGTTCTTGAACGAGATATTGTAAAGCAGCCCTTATAGCAGCAAGCTCTGATGCCGTAGATGTAGTCATATGCGACAACTTAAATTTGATTGTCATTGCTGCAGCCGGAATCACAGCGGCACCTGATGAGCTCCTGGACGAGACGGACCCATCTGTGTATATCTGCGTTCGGTCTAAGTACAACTCATGTAATAATAGCAGTGTTGCTTGCTTCAATGCTACTCTGGAGTGATTGCTTTTCTTTTTGATTTCGGGAACTTCTAGACGTACTTGCGGCTGGTCGAGGCACCACAAAGGATATGCCATTCTCGCAGCTGGCGTATATCCTGATGGAATGCTGTTTAGGTGCTTGCTATGACATCTGAAAACGTAGCACGTGGTCTTCTGGAGGGTAGAAGGGCCAAGTGGTGGTCGGGGACACGGATAGCTCGTTGAATGTGCGCTCTGAGGCAATCCACAACTCTATATGTCCTGACCGGATGGTCTTTGGCAAGCATGATTGTGGCATAAGTAGAAGCGCATCGGGGCAGTTCTAGGCACATACGCAGTGCCTGACCCTGCAAACTCTCCAATGAATGAGTATTGGATTTGCAAGTGTTAGTACCGGCAAGCTGTAGCGCAATAGACCCAGAAATAGGGCCCTGTACAGCTGTAGCATGGAGGCCACAGAAGTTCCATATGCTTTCCCGCACATGAATTTCATTATATGCACAATAGGTAGCAGTCTTTTCTTCAAGTACGCACAATGTGGGCTGCACGAAAGACTTCTGTCGAATAATATGCCCAGGAAACGATGCGTCCGTGCATATTTGACACTCTGCCTATTGATGTAAACAGGATATGGCATCATTGGTTTGCGTGTAAACGCCATCAACGCGCACTTCACAGTTGATATATTTAGGCCTTGTTTCTGAAGGTAGGCTGTTGTGAGGGTTGCTGCCCGCTGTATTCGTGCACGCACCTGAGGGCGAGTAACAGCAGCACTCCAGAGGCAAATATCATCGGCGTATATGGATAGGCACACCGACTTTGGCAGAACCTTCACCAGACCAATGAGGGCCACATTGAACAATGTGGGTCTTAAAACACCTCCCTGAGGTACTCCGCAGTATGTGTAATGTTCAGCAGTTGTACCTTCATATGTTTGCACAAAGAAACCCCGGCCAGTTATATAATCTTTTATCCATTGAAACATTCGTCCACCAATGCCCATTGCTGCGAGAGAAGTGAGGATGGCATCGTGAGCTACATTATCATATGCACCCTTCACGTCAAGAAAGAGTGCCACTGATATGCGCTTGCGACTTTTTTCTTGCTGAACCAATGTCGATAAGTCAAGGACAGAGTCGATGGAGGAGCGGCCCCGACGAAAGCCTGCCATGCAAGAAGGGTATTTGGTGTATCGTTCCAAGTACCACTCGAGACGAAATAGAACTATTCTTTCCATCACTTTTCCGAGGCAGCTTGCGAGGGCAATAGGGCGATACGCTGTCAAGTCCAGTGGTGACTTTCCCGATTTGAAAAGTGGTATTAATAGACTTATTTTCCATTCTCGGTGAACACTGCCGCTGAGCCAGGAGATGTTGAAGCATGTTAAAAGTTTTTTTCTGGCTTTTTGTCCGAAGTGTCCCAACGCACTATAAGTAATACCATCAGGACCTGGCGATGACATGCGCTTAGAAACGACTAACGCACCTTCCAGTTCTTCCATGGTGAATGGAATGTCCATTTCTGGTAATCGCGTCTCAGGAATGATCACGGCGTCGATTCTCTCGTTCATAATATTCCCGGCAACTATCGTGCAGAATTCTTCAGCCACCTCGAGTTCTGTTTTTCCATGATGGAGTACCAAAGCTTTAAAAGGGTGCCGTTGTTGCGGACAGGAGCGAAGACCACGAACTGTTCTCCAGATATATGACAGCGGTTTATGAGGGTCTAGAGATTCGCAGAATGCTTTCCAGCGTTCGCTCTCTAGCTTGTAAATGCGTCGTTGAATCTTTTTCTGGAGCTGTCTTGCTTCCCTCAGATCGTAAATTGATCTTGTGCGCCTGTATCGTCGTTCAGCACGCCTTCGTATAGCTCGTAATCTTTCCAGTTTGATGTCAAACTGTGTTATTTTAGACGAAAATGGTAATTTACATTTGGACGCTTGCATAGCTTCCGCTATGGTATTTTCCAGGCTGCAGGCGAGGCCTGCTTGGCAAGCGTCCTCAACACGCGATGTAAACATCGACCAGTCAGTGCCAATTACAACACCGGAAGAGAAATTTTTTATGATACCATCGATCGTCACGTAGGTGGGTATGGGATCACTCCCATGAGTTTCAATATCACAAAACCATTTAACTTTGTGAGAGAAGCACCGTGACACCAATGTCAGGTCAAGGCAACTGCCATACGTGAGACCCCGCAGATATGTTGAGCTACCACCGTTCATGATGGAAAGGTCGTAATCGGAAGCGAATGTAACAATGTTCCGGCCCCTGGCATTCATCCTAGTGCTCCCCCAAAGCATGTGATGGGTGTTGAAGTCACCGGTGATGATCCAAGGCCCATCGGTCCCCATTAGGATGTCTTTTAATCTGTCGCAGTCAAATCGCGATGAGATATATATATATACACCAATAAGCCTGAACAAAACTGCATTTTTGTTTACATGAAGACACACGTATTGTTTGTCGTCATTTGAACTTATTGGGTACGAAAGATAAGTCATGTCTGTGCGAATGTAAACAATTACTTTGCTTCGTTCTTCGCAAGCGGCTGAACAAAAGGCTTCATAACCGGACAATCTATAAGACGTTGATACGTTCGGTTCACATATGACAAGTATAGGGAATTGATTGGCCCGAACAAATTGGCGAAAGTCCTAGATACGGGACTTCATGCCTCTGGCATTCCACTGAAAAATCGACGCACTTTTAACTTCAGTGCGGAAGATGAGTTTTTTTAGCCATTGTGCTTATACGACGTTAGCAAGAACTGGATTCAGTGCATCCAGTATTTGCAGTGCACTCTTAGCAGACGGAGATTGTATGCTGATCAGTAGCGTGCGAATCGAGGCAATTAATGATTGCACGATTGCAGTCACTTGCCTGTCTTGGTTGTAAAGATCTCGAACTAGGATCGTGGACTGGCCGTCATGAAACTCCTTTGGTTCGCTTGATGCTGCTTCCCTTTGAAGTGCAGGCCACTCTGTCGCAGTTAAGGTATGCTCACAGGCTTTGTCATTTACAGCCTTTCCCACGGCATGTGGTCTGGGAGGCAAAAGAGGTGGTACTGATGAGTGATCTGGCAAACATGTCGAGGAGGTGGCGGGCGTCCTTGAAAAGAAGGTGCTGCACATCAGCAGATAACTTATGGGGTCTCGTCCAACCGTGACCACTGGAACGCGATACGTCCGTCGCACCTCGTCACCGGTACCTAACTACCTCAAAGTGTCAGGTCATCGTGTTACCTGTGACTACAAAGGAATACAACGGGTGTGCCGCCGATGTAGTGACAGTGGGCACTTCCGTTTGAGCTGCACAGCCCCCTTTTGTGGATGATGCAGCGTCTATGGTCATGGCGAGAAGGAATGTTCGCTGCCGTGCCGCCGCTGCGGTAACCCACATGCAACCGGCGCTTGCATCATCTGACAGTCGTACTCTGAGGTGGCATCCAAGGACTTCCCACCCTTTCATCCAGGAACGCTGTCCAAGAACAAGGGTGAGGGTTCGTTATTACTAGCCGCGGTCAACGGCCAACGATACCAAGAGGCAGAAATCGCAATGCTGCACCAGACGGCTACTGTGTCCTCGGCCAGCCCGGACCGGGTAGTTTCTCTAGGTTCGGTGAATTCGTCCAATGCCCCGCGTTCAGTGATCCTTGCGTCATAACAGGCTGAGTCTTCGCCAGACAAGGTGCCTCTTGGGACATTCACCGCAGAAGAAGATTCTACATCTGCCCCTCATCCTATAGCTGCAGAATCAAGCGTAATCAAGAAGACACCATCCCAAGGCGACGAGGTCTCCATCAATGAGGAGTCGAGCAGCACCGCGAGTGGGACGCCACTACAGATCGATAAAGACGCCAGTCCAAGAGACGTAAGCTAGGACAGTTGTTTAGATTCCTTTGTTCCATCTTCACTCAAGAGCCCTGGCACCAAACGCCACAGAGTATCTAGCAGTGATTCGGGAGCCCCATGCAGTGACAAAAGTCCCCTGCGGACTTCATCGCGCCTCCAGAAGTCCCGTTGCTCCGGTGGGTCGCCCGGCCGTAAAAATGACTGAGCTGCTCGCGGAGCACCCGCTCCCGCGTCTGCTAAACGTACCTCTGCTTTTCAGTGTTTTCATATTGGATTTTACTTCTCGCCATGGCTGTAACTTCAAAACTTCTAACCTTTAACGTTCAAGGTTTTCGAAACCCACAAAAACAGGCTGAGGTATTGCATTTCGCGCGTTCAGTGTCGTGTGACTTACTGTTCGTGCAGGAAAGTAATTTTTTTAAGCTCTCTGATTTACTCACTTCCAAACGCGCGTTCGGTGTGGATAATTTCTTTTTGTATGCCAGCACGCATTGAAATGGCGTCAAAGGTATTATATTTAACTGAAGTCTTTTGCGCGATCATCATGTTTATTTTGATGCCTTCAGACGCGTGCTGACATTGGACTGCACCTTCTTTGCGTTGCGTATAAGATTTGTCGGTGTGTAGGCCCTGGCGGCGTCTGTGAATTCTAGCACTTTTCTCGCTTTCTTGATGCATTTCTTTTAAATTCACGACATATGATATTCTTAGGGGACTTTAGTTGCATCTTAGACTCGCACGCAGACGTTTGAAGTCCGGGTCACGGCTGGCCAAACTGGAACGCCAGAGACCTTGAGTGTCTAGTGCAGCAATCGGCATTGACCGACATACATAAAAGTGTACATGGTAGCAATTATGCCTACACTAGGCGGCGAGCAGCGTTGAGCAGCAGAATTGATCTCGTATATGCATCCCCTGGTCTCACTGCCTACGTTCATGACACTGGGGTGATGTCATCGCCAGAGCATTACGCTCATCACTCATGGGTGCGGACATAGCTGATTGGGATCGCCTCAAATAACAGTGGCCTCATCATTGCAGTGCGCCGGGCAGAGGACTTCGCACCTTATGTTTAAATATGCTTCATTGTTAAACTAAAAAAATACGCATTGCCTACTGTGATCCCAGCCCTTCCCTCGTTATGTGAGCATGGCAAGAGGAGCTTGTTGAACGATACTAACATACTATGCGCGCTTCTTCTCTCTCCGCTGCAGCTTGGCGCTGTAGACGTGCACCGTGTGCGCAACCTGAGGTGCTGAGGTATGCACGCAGAGCTCTGCTTCGTCCACCAGGCTCCTCTGCACACTCGTTAAACCCTACCGCACCAGCTACTGCGGGTACACGTTACATTACTTTTAAGCTTTCACTCAACACTTTCAGACGATCACTCAGTATATTGCTGGTGTCAGCTACCCAGGATCCCTTTCTTCGCATCCCTGTTGAAAGACTTACCACATGATTCGATTATGCCATAAGACGTTTTGCTATCACCACCATCAGACGATGAAATAAAGGGTGCATTGGACGCAATGACAAGGGTTCCGCTCCCGGGCCTGACGGACTTCCTGCAGAGCTTTACGTACAGTTCTGGCCTATCATCGGTTCATTTATGTCATGGGTCATTCGCAAGTGTTTCTGAGATGTTACTTTTTCAACCTCTGTCCACAGAGGCCGTATAACACCAGTCCCCAAGAAAAACTAAATGTCCCCTTGACCAGATGATTGGCGCCATATTACCTTGCCTAATGTAGATTACAAGCTCTTGGCCAACATCCTCGTGCGCCAAATCAGACCTTTTCTTCCTCTATTATTAGCTCCCCACCAAGTGTGTTCCGCTCCGGGCCGAGAAATACACACCCATACGTGATTAACGCTAGACAACCTTCAGTACACTACTAGCCGACGTGCGCAAGGACTGTTGATTTCCTTAGATCAGGAGAAGTCTTTTGATTCCATAAAACTTGACTACGTAATAAATGTTTTACATGCATTCGGATTTCCGGATAAGTTCATTGAGTTAATTCACGTGATGTACACTAATTCAGAAGTACCCTTTACGTAGATTTCTATGAGAGTCAGGCTTTTCAAGTAATGCGTGGGGTTCGTCAAAGGTATCCATCCACTATCCCTAGTTCTATTCCTTCTGGCATTAGAGCCCTTCTTAAATTAAGGGCCGTTGAACGTGACCCGAAGATTCGAGGCTTACCCCAACCTGGTAACACTCATGTAAAGGTCACTGCATATGCAGATGATATTACTCTATATGTTCATAATGAACAGTCGCTGCAGCATGCGCTTGATACTTTCCATCATTTCAGCATTATATCCGGTGCAAGGTTAAACTTCTCTAAAAGCCAGTATTTATTATTGGAAACCCCAACGGTCGTATCAGCATCCCGTCGCCTTAACTGCGGTCTCCTAGCAATACAATACTGGGCGTTACTTTCACTGCATTTGGTATACAGGAGAGGATCCAGCCATCCGTTGTACGAACTCTTCAAAGTGACGTAAAAGAAGCCAAATAGTTCGACTTCCCCCTCTTGTACCGCCAATACTGAGCTCAAACGATTTACCTCAGAAAATTTTGGTACCTTTGCCATTCTGTAAAACCACCGCTCCACATCTCCAAGAAAGTACAAAGCTGCATCAGTTCATTTATATGGTCTGGTGGCACAGAATTATTAGCTCGTCTGGCGTTAGCTCAACCACGACACCGAGGTGTTTTTTCATTCCTCGACGTTTCCGTCGCGGCTTCTATCTTGTGCCTCCGCACTTTAATGCGAATACTGAGCAACAATGGTACGCCCACTCAGACACTGACTTGCTACCGTGTGGGGCCATCACTACTCGTCTTCCTTCCGGCTAGCCAAATTAACCAAGGTCCCCAATCAACTGAACTGCCATCTTTGTATCAAGCCCTTCTGGCATTTCACTGATGGTTGGAGGCTACGTGCCCAGAGATAGATGTGGCCGAATCTAAAGTGGTGGACACAATAGCCGCCCTGCTACGGCCCTTTGTGTCCCAGCATCTTCAATCTATAATGAACCACCCTTGGAAACCAATAACTGCAGCAGTGTTGCCAGGACACCTCCAGGACTTTATCTGGTGGTTGGGCTGGGGCTTGCTTCTAACTCAAGATCGGTTGCAGCGATGGCAGGTGGTTGGCACTTCCACTTGCCCTAATTGCGGCTTGGTCGAGACAAATCAACATGTGACAATTGAATGTGTGGTCTCCCGTCTTTTTTGGCATGTGGTTCATGCTGGTTTTCGGGGGCAGGGTGTGAGAACATTCGTGTCCAACGACCGATTTCCTCGCGGGAGCTTCTCGGCTCTTAATAGTTGCGGAGCTGGGCAGCCTATAACAAAACCGATGCGAGGTCATGGCTGCAAACGGCCGCCACCGTGCTTTGTGGCCGATACTGGGCCGAATGAGACGAGAGATCCTAACGTTCCTCTCTGAGGAGATTTTGTTCCTCGGGGAGCACGAGTTTCTGCGGCATTGGTCGTGCACTTTCGTCAATGTTGAACACGAAAGGGTGAAAGTCATTTTTCGACCGACGTGGAGCTAAGCAGCGCCCGTTGAGTAGTTATTCATGATTTCGTCAGTAACCAATTATGTTTCATTGCATCTATTGTATCATTTCACCATTCATTGTATAATGATATCGCATGAGTTCTTGTGTACACGTATGCCAACATTGTCGTGTTTATTAGAGCATTGATGTCTTCTTTGCAACGTAGTGATGTTTGTCGTGATACATAGATGTGCTAAAGTGTATGTGCCCTATTACTGGAATGATATGAGACCCTTGTTTTTCGTATATAGTGTTAATAAACTTTTTCTAAACACATCACGCGCGTGCTTGTTTTATTTGGGACGGCCTTATGCTCTCCCATACACTGTAAACAAAAAAAAACCTAGCTGGAGGAATCGGGGAAGGATGTGCCCGCTCTGCTCCGGTGGCCTCACTCAAACCAAATTGTACCGGAGTAAATACATTCGTTTTCTACCGTTTTCCTCCGGTGTTCGCCAGATGAAGTAAACCGAAAAGAACGGGGCCGATCCCATGATTATGCTCCCGTGGTTCCACCGGAAATGCTCCCGCGCAGCCTTTCTGCCTCGCCGCATGCTCCCCGATTGCTCCGGAGCATCGCTCACTGGCATTCATTGGCTGTTCAAGGAGTGACGTAGGCAGCCTCGCCAACGGGATGCCATTCCCCACAAATCAACATGTCGCAGACCAAGCCAGTGAAGTGAGGATTGTGCGAGAGGTTTGGTGACGTTTAAGAAAAGGAAATCGTTCTGAGAACCTTCTGGATATCACAAGAGACAAGCAGCAATGATAGTTATCAACGACACAAGGGAGTTGGGTGAACGGTAATCGTGTGATGGTTCCTGGCAGCGATCGACACATTGTAATTTCAGGAGTGTGGAGGGACCTGGCCGTTGCTGGTGCGGCGGAAAAAAAAGTGAGTGAGCTCTCCTTAAATGACCTGTGTTATTCTTGTCAGGTAGCGCTAAGATTGAATAATGTTGGGTTGATAAACCAAACATGTGATCAATATTTGGCTCATTCCTCAAGACATCAGTGAAAAATCAGCGGAATGCGGATAATGCGTTGTTTAGGCTACGTGTTTTCTTTTTCTTAAAATAACTTCGGTAAAGCAAAACGGAGAGGCGAGTGTATTGGCACTGATTCATTGTGGCGTAAATGTAGTGCAAGAAAAGTGAACACCACAAGCGCTTGTGGTTGTTCACTTTCTTGTAGTCGTTCTTACTTGCGCAGCATTAACGCCATAATAACTTCGGTAAATTAAATGGTCGCTGTGCTATTTGAAGCGCTGATTATACATGCAACAATAAAAAATATCATATTTTTGGGTTCATATTATCAAACGTTATTAATTGTTATAGGTAAACCTAACTGGTTAAAATATATTTTTTTGTCTTGTCAGTACAAACAAACGGTAACATTTGTCTGCTTTAATAACGCCAGGTCGAGATTTACCACTGAGTAAAAATTATTTTGATAGAATATGCAAGCTAAACTAATAAATCTTGTATAACTAACATCAGTGTGAATTCTTTGTAAATCTAGTGACTTGAGGTAGGTCAAAGTAAATGTTACAGATTTTTAGAACGCATACTCACACTCATACTTGTGAAAAAATTATTCTGGTTGGATAAATGATATCTGTGATATTATTCTCGAGAGAGAGAAAGAGAGAGACAGATAAAGATGCAAGGAAAGGCAGGGAGATTAACCAGACGCACATTCGGTTTGCTACCCTGCACTGGAGAAGGGATGACGGGGAGAAAAAAGAAGTTTACTAAACTCTTCTTGGGACGTGGGGCTTTCAGGAAAATAAAGAGAGCGGAGAATGAAACTGACTATACTAGAGAGGAGGATTGCAAAAAAATAAAAAAAAGAAGAGGAGCTGCTTGGCAGAACAAGTCGTGCTGAGCTCGACCTTTCTGTGAAGCGGGGGGGGGGGGTGAGTAGTAGAGTTAATTCATATAACAGCACGGCTCAACAATCTAAGACGGAGGGGACATTGTAGTGAAAGAAAGAGAGAAAGGAGTAGGTACCATTTCGAAAAACAAGCCGTATTTTCTGTGTTGATAAAGGGAAAAATTAGTATCCTTGCTGCTGCATTTTTTATAGACGATAGTCTTTCTTGGGGACCTTCCACAGAAAAATTCTCGTCTGTCTGTCTGTCTGTCTGTCTGTCTGTCTGTATATACATTTGTCTGTTTGTCCGCTCTAACGATACCTCAAACGGCACCTAACGGCCCACCCCATCCGCAGCGCCACCAATACTGCGCAAGGTTTAGCGTGTTCATAGTTGTGCGATTGTCGATTAAAAGAGCGAATACTGCGCATATCTCAGGCGCCATAACAACACGTCTATTTTTTGTATGTCTGCCTTTATACTAGAAGAGGCACACACAAGTAACTCTAAAGACTGTAGCGTTTATCGCACTGCGCTGACAGTGCAACTCGATGCTCAAGGACGTGTTTCTAACGCTTTGCTACGACGACACGGTGGGGGCACCTGCCCGTGGCTTTGCGTTCTACACCTTATCACCGCCGAGACTGGTGCGCATCTTTCTCCGCGGTAACGTGTGCCTTCGTTTTCGAAGATAACTGCCAGGTGGCGCTTGTGTCCAACGTGCCTAGATGTGCTTGTTCACCTCCGCTACACGCTCGAGGCACTCTAAGGCAGTGCCTTCAGAATACCATTCACCGATTTTCTTGCGCAGAACATCAAATAAGGTAAGTTATAGCGCGAGAACAAAACCACGACACAGAGACAAGAACGACACGAAAGACTCTGTGTCGTCGTTTTGTTCTCGCGCTATAACTATATCGTCATGCCAAACCAACTAGCCCAAGCTGCCACACATCAAATAAACGTTTTGTTCACTCTCTCCAGACGCAAGACTATCGTCTTTCGACGACATTTACAATGTAGCACGTATATTCGGGCCAATTCTTTTTTTTTTTCTCTTTTCAGTCGTGCTACCGCGGCCGCGGCTGCAGTTTTTTTCTTTTGCGGAAGACGGGAGAGGGAACAGTGCTGAGACGTAGTTTTGACCTGATAAACGCAACGACACTGGCTTGTGAACAGAAAAAGGGAAAAGAACATTTCTTCAAGTCTCAGCCGCTAGTCGTGACGCTTGCACGTGCATCACCTTCTGTGGCCTCCGAACGTTTGCACGGACTTTTCAGTTGAGCAAACTGGTCGGCCTTCTCCTTTTTTTGTGAAATGGCAGTTAGCCTCGGTGGCGTAATGTTTGTGCCTTTTATTACTCATTTGTTTTGTTATGTTGTAGCAAATTTTTCCTTATTTTGTGCTTGAAGCTGTTTGTGTTGAAGAAATACATACTCATGCAATAACTACTTTGAAAAATGTTCACAACGACAACTATCAAAACAGAGCGGGCAGTGCAAATAAAAAAAGTAAAACGATGGAAGAAGAAGCGGATCTGCTCGGTCGCTGTTTTTGTGCACTGTTCAATTTCTGCTCTTTTCTTGGACTATTACGCTGACATCCATTTCTTCGCGGTGTGCCAACAAGACGTCGGGTGAAGACTTCGAGGGCTCGGCGCCCTACAGGTACGAGGTTCCTTTATGAAAGACTTGGCTAGTACGCGACCACTGCGGTGGTTGGTAGCCATCGCCACGAGTCTTATGCTCGTCCAAGTGCGTTAAACCACATGAGTGATACTGCAGGACACAATGAAAAGCCTGGGGGCTTACAGGTGCGCCCAAGCATCACAAAGCCGGCCCGTTTGCTCATTCACAACCGCGAAATGGCTCCAGAGAGCACAGCATCAATGGAAGACGATGAAGCTGAAAACAAGAAGCTTCGCTTAGAAGAGAATCCTTTCGAAGCGTTTTCTCGGACAGCGTTCTGAACCGGGCTCGTCCCTTCGGACTCTTTCGGACGGTGGTTTGGCTGAGTTTTGGGTGAATTTGACCTGTTGAAACTAGCTAACGTTGCATATTACTTCTTTAAGCAATCGAATTAGTGCTAATGTCTAATTCATCTCCTGGCCAAGGGCATAGCCCTTGGTCAGCCTCCTTGCCTAATGATGAATTGCCATTGGAATATTTTTTCCGCAGTGGTGTTGGAAGCATCCCTGTTGCGCTGGTGCCCTCGAGTGGTGGATTTATTAGGCTCAACAACCCGAAGGCGATCCAGGTGGGGTTGCAGGCCATGACGCCGCACTTTCAGATGATAAGTGATGTTCGTCAGTTCGGAAGAGGTGGTTTGGTATGCAGATCGTCAGATCCTTCGTGCGTTTCTGACATCCTAAAATGCAAGACATTTGCTTCGGTCCCGGTAAGTGCATTTATCCCGCCTCATTTAGCGTGCACTAAGGGAATTGTAAGAGGAGTCGACTCTACACTAACGCCCGCTGAGACTCTGGAAAAGCTGTCTGATGCTGGGGTCATAGCTGTGTACCGATGCAACCGATTAGTTAACGGTGAGAAAGTCCCCACTGAGTCAGTTATTGCTACCTTTGCCGGCACTTCCTGTCCATCCGAGTTGAAAATATGGCCGCTCATTTTCAGAGTCGAACGTCTCGCTTCTCGTCCTCTCCAATGTCAAAACTGTTGGCGTTTTGGTCACAGTGCAGGGGGCTGTAAATCAAATTCACGTTGCCGCATCTGTGGCGATACCCACCCATCGAAGGAGTGCATCGCCGAAACCGAAAAGTGCTGCCTCTGTGCAGGAAATCACGCGGCCGATTATCTGAACTGCACCGCAAGGTCTAATGAAACGCAACTTCTAGAAATCATGGACAGACGTCGTTGCTCGCGGCGAGAAGCAATAACAGTTATGAAGGATAGATCCTTTGGATATGCCGGAGTCGCGTCGAGGCACGAACAACTGAGTGAGACGAAGATTCTTAATCTTATTGAGGCTGCAGTAGAAAAGGCGATGTCGAAAGCGCTGGAACACATAGTTACGAGCGTGAGTGAGTGCATCTCTCAAGTGTTTTGCTCACAGATGACACAGCTGGCCTCTGCAATAGCAGTACCGATGGCCAAGTCGGCACCTTGTGCAGTGGAAGTTATACCGAATTTAGCCCCACAGCGACAATCTCGCGAGGAGAAAACCCCAATTTTGTCCGTACCTTCTACGTCGACCCACGTGGAGGATCAGAATGAAATGGACGTATGCCAAGATTTCAGGCGTCAGAAGCGCACTGGATCTCCATTAAAATCTCCTTGCCCAAACACAAAACCCAAAAAGGTCAGCGAAAATGCCAGTGCACTTTTTAAGGAGGGTATTTTAGAAGCTGCTGTTGCTGAAGTGTTTCGCTCGTCAACATAGATACCTTGAAAGTACTACAGTGGAATTGTAGGTCTTTGATTTCTGCTTCTACTGACTTACTTTGCTTAATTAATCAGTTATATCCGGATATAATCTTATTACAGGAAACCTGGCTTAACCTTGTTAAGAATTATCATTTAAACAATTTTAAAGCATTTCGGTTAGACCGTCCATCACTAGGAGGTGGTCTAATTATACTAGTCTCGAATAAATTTTGCCGCACAGCGAGCATAGCTTTTCAGCTTATGTCTACAGACTGTGAAATTTTGGCAATAGACCTGTGTCTGCCCGGGCACCACCCTTTTTCACTTATAAACGCATATTTTCCAACGGGTTTGCATAATACTCAACAATTAGATACTGCCTTAGCTAATTGCAAGAATGATTTCCTTCTGACTGGTGATTTCAACTCACATCATGTTTCATGGGGATTTCGAACAGACCATTCTGGTACTCTTCTGTGGGATTGGATGATTAATAAAAATCTTACCTGCCTAAATGATAGACAGCCTACATTTATTCGCGGACGGACACGATCGGTATTAGATCTCACGATTTGCAGCCCAAGTGTTTCAATAAAGTCTTGGAAAACAATTGATTTCTCTTCAAACAGTGACCATCTTCCTGTATACTTTGAAATCTCATGTGCTGTGAAATCTATTGAAAGGACAGAGAAAATATTGATCAATTACAAAAAATTTAAAGACTGCTTGCGTTCCAACATTAGGGCAGTGTCCAGTGGTCAAAATGAAGACCTCGGCAGAAATCTCTGTTCTGCTTTAAAAATCTCCAAGAACACTTCAGAATTTGTAATTGCTTCGTCGTCATCCAAAAGTGCCCAACCTAGTAGATGGTGGAATGATGAGTGCACACGAGATTATAGAAGAAGAAAAGCTGCATGGAAAAGACTTATATGTAATCAGAGTCCAAAAAATTGGAAGGATTATCAGTTCATTGCGGCAACATTTAAACGCACTGTATCGCGAGCGAAAGAGCAATATAACCAAGAACATTTCGAGTACCTGTCTAAATCAAATAACAAACGTGCTTTATTCAACTTCCTTCGTGGTAGGAAGAAGACCCCTATACCAGGAAACGTTGACTCAGTAGTTTACACCTCACAGGAACTACAGGAATCATTGAATCAGTTGGCTAAAGAATTAGAAAACAGGTTCTCAACGCATCTTCCTAATTCGGCTTACACAACAACCATCTATGACTACACAGATATATCGGCTTCCGAATTAAATCAGGCTATGGAAAGATTGCCAAATGCAGCACCAGGCCCCGATGGAATAACAAATACAATGCTAAAAATACTTCACAGGGAATATCCGAATGATCTGTTAGGTCTCGTCAATTATTCCCTTAGAAGAGCATGGATCCCTTCTGAATGGAAGATTGCGAAAATTATACCATTGCTTAAGAAACAGGGGGCAGGCTATAATTTAGACAACATACGACCGATAGCCTTAACATCTAATGTAGTAAAACTTATTGAAAGGGTACTTCATGGTCGTATAATTAAGTTTATTAACGAGAAACAACTGTTGAGTTCTTCCCAAATTGGCTTTAGATCTGGACATTCCATATGGCATGCACATGTAGATCTGGAAAGTCGTATTCATATTGCCCGTCACAAAAAGCACTTTGCGGCTTTAGTAACGTTAGACATATGTAAAGCATATGATAGTGTAGAGTATTCTATCTTGACTAATCAGTTATGGAGTCATGGACTTCCACCTTATATAGTAGCATGGGTGACGGAATTTTTAAGTAGAAGAGAATTCTATTGTTATCAAGGCGGTTTCTCTTCCTGTAAGCACAAGCAAACCCGAGGTGTACCTCAGGGGTCAGTACTTTCCCCGGTTTTATTCAACATATTGCTTAGTACCATCCCCGTTCATCCAGAAGTGAAAACCTATGTTTATGCCGATGACATTGCTTTCTTTGCTATGGCACATGACTTCCACTGTCTCTACACTATCTTGCAAACATATCTTAATAAAATAGAACATTGGTTGGATGGATTGATGTTGAACCTGAATACCGGTAAATGTGCTATTCTCGTTTTTCCAATTAAAGATCCCGTGCACATATCTATTAATTACAAGCTTCAAGATATCCCACAAGTACAATCATTGAAATATCTTGGAGTTATGTATAATGAGCATCTAAATTGGCGCCCTCACATTGAATACATCGCGACAAAAGCAGTACGCGCGATGGGCGTATTGCGGAGGTTGAGCAATTGTAGATCAGGTATGAGAAGAAAGGCACTTTTGATTATATATAAAATGTATGTTCGACCTGTGTTGGAGTTTGGATGCATTCTTTTTTCTGGTGCGCCAGCCTACAAACTTCGGCCGCTCGTTCTGTTGGAAAGAGAGGCTTTACGGCTCTGCTTAGGACTTCCAAAGTATACTGCAAATGCAGTGTTATACCTTGAAGCACGAATACCAACCTTATTATGTCGCTTTAACATTCTTACTGTGCAGACCTTTTTACGACTATATGAAGCACCGTTTAACCCTGAACAAATTATTTTTATTTCCAATCCTGACCTTTTCTTCTCCGTGCATTGGCCCAGATTTACCAAACCACAAATAGTATTTGTTCAATCGTTACTTGAGCCCCTAAATGTACACGTTCGTGATCTGATTCCTTTAACTGAGCAACAGAATTCTCCAGAAATTGTTTACCATGATATCTTCCCAACTCACGCAAAGCTATTACCTACAGGCATTTTAAATGGTTTATTGCAGGACCATTTAAGTACTCTGCCAACAAATGTCATTATAGCAACGGACGCATCTCAATCACATGAAAAATCAGGCGTTGGAATATATTGCCCCGTACTTGATTGGTCATTTTCACTTCGCTTACCGGACTTTCTTCCTGTCTTTCTGGCTGAATTCATGGCAATAATGTTAGCTTTGCGAAAGGTAAATATTTCCATTCCAGTTGTAGCAGTCATAACTGATTCATTATCAGTGTGCTCTTCTCTGTCCGCATCTGGTCACTCACCTATAGTGAAACTTTTTAAATCGTTGATCCCCTGTCATCTCCGAAGTATTCATTTAATCTGGACACCAGGGCACAAAGGTTTGTTGTTAAACGAAATAGCTGATTCTCTTGCGAAGGCATCCCTTTCGACACCAATTATTCCTATTTTCCCTCATACAGTATACATTACGGTGGTGCGATTTCGCACACTTAAAATCAGGCAAAATTTATCTGACCCTGCACTGACGGCTTCTCCAGAGTACAAACACTTGTTATTTCCCTGGCGCAGTGAACTGACTAAATCAAGGATGATGGAAGTTGTCATCACGAAATTTCGTTGCCGCGTTACCTCCCTCAATTTTTACTTGCATAGATCAGGCATATTGAATTCCCCTATGTGCATTTACTGTAATCAAGAAGAAACGATCAGTCATTTTTTATTACATTGTCGTCGTTTCGATTTATTCAGGCAAAGCATACTAGCACCACCTCTTCAAAGACTGGGCTTGCAACTATCACAACCTGATCTTCTTTCATTTGGAGCCTCTACACTGGGTTTCAGCCACAGGGATGTTTTATTCGCCGTTCAAGAATACATCACTGCGACTAAACGATTTTCTTGCTAAATTGCTCTCTCACTATTTTTCTTTTTTTTTTCTGCAAACTTGATATCGGTATTTCAAATCAAAATTAAGTTACAAAAAAATTGTAGGAATGACGCAATGCTGAAAGTTTAGGGCAAATTCACCTTATAATCGGCCAATCCCCTTCTTTGGGTACGAGCCATTTGCACAGGGAAACAACAACAACAACAATCCTTTCGACGATAAAACGTCAACCTATTACCTAAGTGATGAAGAAGACATGGGCGAAGATGAACCATTTACGTTGGTTACTTATAAAAAGAAACGAGCAGAGGGTATCCCAGTCGTCTTTCGTCCAACAGCTGAAGGTGCTAGCTTCTGGAAAGTGAACCCCAATAGATTGTCAGCCGAAGTAGTTTCCGCTGCTAAAGAAAAAGTGCAGTCATTCAGAACGACCAGAGATGGAAGCTTCAGTGTCAGCGTTGCTTCCTTAAGTTCAGCCAAGCGTCTTCTGATGATTTCAAATGTAGCTGGCCTGGAAGTGAAGCCTTTCATCCCAGAGTCATACACTTGGAACGTTGGGAAAGTAAAACGTGTTCCTCTGCAGTATTCAGATGAACAACTCCTAGAGTACTTGAGAGATGCAGGGGTTATATCGGCACGACGACAAATAAAATACTACGGCCAGGAAGATGGAGGAGTAATGTCGCGTCCACTTCACTCAGTGATTCTGACTTTTCGAGATGACCGCCCAATTCCAGGAAGAATCGACTTAAGATTCACCAGTCACTCAGTGCAAGAATATCTTTGTCTAGCACTTCGGTGCTATAACTGCCAGCGATTCGAACACATGGCGAAAAGTTGCCGTAACTCACGACGGTGTAAGATCTGCTCAGAAGAACACCATCATAAGGAGTGCAAGTCAGTTCTTCAGCCTAAGTGTGCAAACTATGCAGGTAATCACGCTGCCTCATATTCGCGCTGCCCGCAAAGTAAAGCTGCTGCAAAAATGCGTCGGCATGAGCTCATCCATGGAAGAAAACCGCGCCCCAACAAACCGTCTCCAAACCTTGAGATTGTTCATCCTGTACGTGATCCACCTCAGCGGCCACCGCAACAACAGCCGACAAGCACGCCAAGAGAACCGCCAAGAGCACACCCGAGAAACCACTCACGAGAAGTACCTTCAAGTAACCCAACCTACGCGTCAAAGCTGCGAACGCCCACGCGATCTCTGCCGGAAAGTAGCAAAACCGACAGTGCCAGTGTTCGCCCCAACTACCACATCAAAACGTCACGTCATTCTCAACAGGCCCCAGAAAATGAACCATTCAATGGAGACCGTGCATCTGCATCACTCATGCAATTGATTCTACCAATGCTTTTCGCAGCACTTAAGGCAATCCTGTCTGCTCTACCCGAAGTAAATAACCTGTCAGAAAAAAGCCCTGCTGCCTCTGGAAGCACTATTGTGTCAACAATCCGGGTCAAACCTGCGACAAGTAACATATAAATAAGCGCTACAAAGAAGTCTCTATATACCAGTGGAATGCCAATGGTCATCGAAGAAAGTGTGCTGACTTCCGCAAACTCCTTTTGCAATATAACTTTCCAATACTTTGCGTCCAAGAGGCAGGAATGAATGATGATTTCCGCCTCTCCAACTACGTGATATATAGGTCATCTCGTCGAGGTTGTCCTAGCAGAGTGCATTTGTGCGTCAGAAAGGACCTACCTTCTCACCAAGTTCACTCCAGTGATTCGTACTTCCCGGAATTCGTCGCTTGCAAAGTATCCTTTGGTGAGCAGCGCGTAACTGTGATCAATTTTTACCTACAACCTTCAATCCGCATTTCGGTGGAAGAGCTAACAAATATCTTCAACATTTCTCATTCATATACGTTTATATGCGGAGACTTTAATGCGGACAACATAATCTGGGGTAGTGATCGATGTGATGCACGTGGTAATATTGTTGAGTGTGCCGCAGACAAATGCAATTTGACAATTTTAAATGACGGCTCCCCAACTTTTCTCCGAGGGCATAATTACTCGAGTTGCATCGATGTAACCATGTGTTCCCAAGATGTAGTGAATGGTGTAGTATGGACAAGGGATGTAGAAACACGTGGGAGTGACCATTTTCCCATTCTAATAAATCACCCCTACTTGCGAAATGACGACATCAGACGCTACAGCAAACTGACGAACTGGAAAGCTTTTCGGTACCACCTAACAAACCAAAATAGTGAGCTCACGACAGTTGAAAGCTTTACTGAATTTCTGCAAGATAATGCGAATAAATGTACAAAGAAAGTCCTTATTCCAAAAGACTATGCTGCAGTCGATGGAGAGTATGAATATCTAAGAGCCATCAGACGACGTTCAGAAAGGGCATATCGACGCAGCGGAAGTTTAGAAGCATACAAAATGCACAGAAAATCCACAGGGTAATGCGCAGACGGCTGGAAAATTTACGGAAACGACGCTGGCGTGATTTTTGTGGCACGCTCACTCCCCACACACCTGTTCCAAAAATTTGGCTTGTGATTCGAGCACTTAGTGGCCCTGTATCACAGAGCTTCCCATTTCGTGCTCTTGCTGTAGCCTTGGACAAACCGGAAGCTGTGGTAGCAGATGAATTTTGTCAACTTATCAGTAGGCCCGCCGCATCACCATGTGCCTTATTTGATAATTCTGTCGCGTTAGCCAGCCAGAAAATCAATGCTGGCTTTTGGGCCCAGCATCCTCAACTAGACCCTGTATTTACGTTAAGGGAGCTGCATTGTGCTATAGCATCATGTCGTCAAAAATCGGCGTCTGGACCGGACGGCATTACGTACAATATGCTAAAGAACCTTGGGCCCACAGGCACAACTATTCTCTTAGATATTTAAAATAATCTATGGATGCAAGAAATTGTACCCGAGTCTTGGAAGTCTGCTCGCATCATTCCGATCTTAAAACCGGCTAAGACGCCCTTGAACCTTGAATCCTTTCGTCCAATCAGTCTGACAAGCTGTCTATGTAAGGTAATGGAAAAAATGATTGATGCGCAACTTCAATGGTGGTGCAACAGAACTGGTGTATTCTCCAACTACTTAACAGGTTTTAGGAAACAGAGATGCACAATGGATGCAATACTGGACTAGGTAACGTATGTAGAGCATGAACGCGCCTGTGGTAGTTTGACGGTCGCAGTGTTCTTGGACATCAAAAGGGCATTTGACACAGTCAGTCACACTCATGTTCTGCTGAGTATGTTGGAACTCGGACTGTCCGGCAGGTCTTTGCGGTGGGTATCCAAATTTTTATCAGGTCGCAAAATATTCATTCAGACGAGCGAAGGAAAAAGTGCAGAACACGACGTCAGACAGGGAGTGCCACAAGGAAGCGTACTCAGCCCTTTTCTTTTCAACTGTGTTATGGCTGATTTAGCTAAAAGACTGCCTTCCATGTTGAAATACTCCTTATATGCAGATGTGTACATTTGGGCATCTGGCACGGGCATACGGTTAATTCAGATTGCATTGCAAGACGGAATAAATATTATTAACAACTTTTTAAAAGAAAGAGGAATGATTCTACCGCACGCAAAGACAGCTGTATTGTCCTTCACCCGTAAGAAGTTAAAGAACTTCAATCTCAAATTAGATGGAGAACCACTAATGATTGTAACACAGCATCGGTTTCTCGGAGTAATACTTGATAGGCAGCTATCATGGGCACCTCACATAATGAAACTCGAAAACCAGGTAAATACGCCAGTGAATATACTCCGCACAATTGCTGGGACACCATGGGGTGGATCTGTATCATCCATGTTCGCTGTTCACAATGCTTTAATACGACAAAAAGTTGCATATTCTGCAGCAGTCTTAAACAGACTTTCCCGCACTTCAGAGGAGCGACTCCAAAGACTATTAGCTAGGGGACCGCGCGTCGGTGTTCCACGAGCGACTTCCAGCAGCCTTGTCATAGCAGAGACTCGACAACCACCCTTTCCAGTCATGAGAACAATTGAAACATGCCACCATTTTTTTCGCTTACAGACGCAACACAAGAACCACCCATTGGCACTGGAGATTTTACTAAGAGATAGAAGCAATGCTCATAACGATGTACAGAGTAATGTACATATAGTACCCAGAAATGAATTTTGGAGCTCTGAATTGGACTATCCTCCATGGCTGCTTGCAATACCAAGCATTGAGTTCTCAGTGGATAGCATTATCAGAAAGAGAGACACGTTCATCCAAGCTGCTCAACAACTAGCGCTTTATCAGATACACATGCGGTATCCAGGGTACATACACATTTACACAGATGGCTCAAGTACTACGTCTTCAACATCGGCATTTATCATACCACAGCTCAATATTCAGGAATCGTTTAAATTATGTCGCATGACGTCATCTACTACATCTGAGCTCTTCGCTATTCTGTATGCTCTAAAGTTTATAAACTCGGTAGCAGACGCTAGAAAATGGGTACTATTCAGTGACTTACAGGCCGCATTAAGATCACTCTCCAGTACAAGCAGAACAGTAATAAGTGATTGTATGACATACGAAACGCTGAAAGAGCTCACCAAAGCAAAGAAAGCGCAACATGAGATCAAATTCCAGTGGATACCTGGCCATTGCAACATTCCTGGAAACACAGCTGCCGATGAAGCAGCACGACAAGCACATCGTAAAGACGTTACTGTTTCTTTACCAATTTCGAAAAATGAATTGCGTAGTATTATAAAGAATACAACTTTCAGAATGAGCATAACTGCTTGGTTTGACCAAAGTACAAAGAGCTGCGATTTATATCACATCGATCCATTTATTGAATTCAAAATTACGGTGGCTTTAGATAGAAGTATGGAAACTCTAATTCACCGTTTGAGGTTAGGCACCACATACACAAAACATTTTTTGCACAGAATCGGCAGAGCTGAAACTCCCGAATGCGAATGTGGATTTATAGATGAAGACGTATGTCACCTTCTCATAGACTGTCCAAATCATGACACGCCGAGACGCCGTCTTAAGTCCGAACTGTTCGCATTTGACCGCAGACCATTTAGCATGAAAAAACTTCTGGGCCCGTGGCCAACTGGAGTTTTACAGTCACACGCTTTAAAAGCATTAACATGTTTTTTACAAGACAGCGGGATTGCTGACAAGTATTAAGAAAGAACAAACTTTCATTTGTAACACATGTACTTATTATGTGCAGTGTACAGTATTATGTACAGTATCATGTGACACCTATCACGTGTGTGTTGTGAAATGAATGATGGGTTGACTATTGTGTACATACGAGCGAATGCATCTTTATGAGGACCAGACGTGTGCTCTGCTGTTTTGTGCTGGTGGACCGAATATTAACGAGGGACATTTCCAGAGACTTCTTTCATTGACTTTCGAACATTTACTTACCATTATGTTGTGATATGTGCGTATAAGTGTGTCTTTGTATATCTGTGCCCGAGTTTTCTGTTTTCCATGCACTGCTTTGTATGTTTTGCTTCAAGATACGTGTTCAAGTTTCAATCAATGGCTAAGGAGTAGCCGGCGCCATAATGGTGCGCCAACATCTTCTTTATATATTATATCAATAAAAAAACAATGCCAAATAGTCTCGAAAATATTTTACAAAGGAGATAAAGCTAGGCTTTCCTTGAAGACAGGCCGCAACATGCAAACTCTAAGGGCCCACTTTGCTAGGAGTATGACGATGAGCACGTTACAAAATGCGACTGTAATAATCAGAATTATTATTTGATAATATTAGGACAATATCGGGAGGGGCATTCCTGATGCCGTCAACCAGAGTTCCGAAATGAGATTATTTTAGTCAAAAATTGCTTTTGAATGTTTCAGCAAAGTTAGAGCTATTGGTTTTGAAATATATATATATATATATATAAAATCTTTGGCCAGTTTTGAACTTTGTTCGCGTCAGAGAGGTGTGTCTTTATTATGTTGCGGGTGTCGCACACCGGATTACATCGGATGTACTTCTTGATATTGAATGCTCACCGTGTGTGTGTGTGTGTGTGTGTTGTGTGTGTGCGTGCGTGTGTGTGTGCGTGTGTGTGTGTTGCGTGTGTGTGTACGTGCGTGTGCGTGTGTGTGTGTTGTGTGTGTGTGTGTGTGCGCGTGTGTGTGCATGTGTGTGTGTACGTGTGAGTGTGTGCATGTGTGTGTGTGCATGTGCGTGTGTGCGTGTGCGTGTGCGTGTGTGTGTGTGCGTGTGCGTGCGTGCGTGCGTGTGTGTGTGTGTGTGTGTGTGTGTGTGTGTGTGTGTGTGGTCACTTTTAGTCTCGTATGATTTCAGCTGTGATGTATAATTATTTTTTGCTAAATTATGCAGGAAGCAATCAGCTCAACCCTTCTATCATCAATGAATCTGATCGATGGTCCTTCGGAAATGGTGAAGAGCTGTTCTCAGGGGCCATGCTTTCTCAGTTTGTCGTGCATTATTTCGCAGCATTATGGGGTTTATATTGAAGCGCTGCGCTTCAAACTTGAGTGCTGTTAATTTCACCTGATCTGCCCTATTGTGTTTTGTTTTTGGTGGTTTTTTGCATGTTGGTTTATTCTTGTCTACTTTTCCTAAATGGTGGGTAATCATCTGAAATTGGCAGCTTATTTGCAATAAGTCAAAGAATGAAAACTCGAGTGTTTTCTTGAATTTCATCTGCTAGAGCTCAGTGGAAAAGAATACACAATACCTCTGCAGTGCTTGCATGAGAATACGGACTTCTTTCATCTAACTAATGCGTGAAACGACCACCATAGAATAAATAAAGAGCGGGGCAAACACTTTAAAAAAGTACTGGTACGCCTTACTGAAATTCTGCCCGTACGATGTAGGTTCATTCGTAAAATACTCCGGAGGTACCACACAAAAGCTCCGGACAGCCAAAGTCAAAAACCCGCGAAAATTGCTCCGGGGGTGCCACGTAATCAGTCCGGCCAGCCGGAGGAAAATGCCAGTAAAAAGTACTCCGGTGGTGCCACGCAATCACTCCGGTCGGCCGGAGTGAAATGTATTTTAAAAGTACTTCGGGTAAATTTTGCTCCTGGTGTCCGGAGCAAAAATTGTTCCAATTGGGGGGGACGCTGGAGGACAAAACGTTTTACTCCCACTTCGGGGTATTTTTCTTTACATTATAGTAGAGTACTCCGTATTCTGAATCGTTGCACGCTTTTCTAAACATAGCGCATTGGACTGTCGTTCTTTGCAGGATCTGTTACGGTAAAGTACAAAGTACTCTATATTTTAAACAAACACTTTTTATAAGCACAGGCGTCCACGTGAACTTATTCACGCCATAATTTTTGTCAACTCGACCTAATGAAGTGTGAGGCCCCCGGAATGGCTTTATGCTTTCCCACTGTAGAGTATCTAGAACTCTAAACCATTAGACAACTTTAAACACACCACCATGTTCATTGCGGAATAAAGGCGTGGTTTGAAAACATACCTAGTACAAAGCAGCACAGAAAATTGTCATTATCAACATCAGCAATGTGCGCAGGGGCGCAGATACAGTACTCACAGATCGAAATGCAGAATTATATTTTTTAAGCACATTGACTTGTATTTTCATTTGCTAGAAATAACAGATTCTGGTTTGTAAAGATGATCTTAGTTGTTCTCTTCGTGTTCGAGTCGAAATTATGCCGACATGGCCCAAACTTAGGACGGTGCGAAAGAAAGTATGTGCCTTACTCAGCCCTAAAAATTGTGTCATTTCGATCCGTGAGAACTGAACACATGTTCTCGTACGAATGGATAGTGTGTGTTTCACCAATTTGTGAAAATTGATGACTCGTTCTTCGCAAAGAACCAGCTTTTTGCAACTGTACCTGATTGATGATTGATGTGTGGGGTTTAACGTCGCAAAACCACCATATGATTATGAAAGACGTCGTAGTGGAGGGCTCCGGAAATTTCGACCACCTGGGGTTCTTTAACATGCACCCAAATCTGAGCCCACGGGCCGTACAACGATTCCGCCTCCATCGGAAATGCAGCCGCCGCAGCCGCGATTTGATCCCGCGACCTGCGGGTCAGCAGCCGAGAACCTTATCCACTAGACCACCGTGGCGGGGCGCAACTGTACTTGTACTAGGCAATCTAGGATGAGATAAAACGACAGATAGTATTCGTACAGAAATTTCTTTACATTTGGCATGATGATACTGTTTACTAAGCCGCGAAGCAAGGCTTGCCGTTGAGCAGGCGATGCATTATAGAGGCACGACTACGGTGTCTCGTTTTTGTCTTCACTACGCGAGGCTCAAGCGTCTTCAAAGTTTGTTTGGTTTCACAGACCTTTCTCTATACTGCAGACCTCAGCAGGTCTCATTGGCCAACAAAGAAGAGTGAAAAATGCACCTGCATTCCACCTGAAGTGATAAAGAATAGCCCCGCCGCGGTGGTCTAGTGGCTAAGGTACTCGGCTGCTGACCCGCAGGGCGCGGGTTCGGATCCCGGCTCCGGCGGCTGCATTTCCGATGGAGGCGGAAATGTTGTGGGCCCGTGTGCTCAGATTTGGGTGCACGTTAAAGAACCCGAGGTGGTCTAAATTTCCCGAGCCCTCCACTACGGCGTCTCTCATAATCATATAGTGGTTTTGGGACGTTAAATCAATCAATCAGTGACGAAGAATAACTAAGCGTAGATGTCGGGCAACAAAAAAATCTCTAGATGTCAATTTTCGAACAATTAGCGGTTGAGCAGCTACAGTTAACTGATGGCGTGTTTGATTTTTCTGACGTGCTTTTACGTACAGACCGAATCACACTACTTCAGAGTGGTAGAGTGCGTGGTTGCCGCTGTACTCACCTGCTACTTCATGTTTGCTACGAGCCGTCATTCGTGCTGGAATTATAGCCCAAGGATCTAGCATTCAGTATTTCTATGTCAGGCCCCAGTATACGGCGTCAACTTTTGCATGTTTCTGCAGAAACTGGCAGATCAAGAATTTTAGTCATACAACAGCAACAACACTATGGCGAAAAAAACTGTATATTTGCAGCTCAACTGCTTTGTTTATGTTAATTCAGTGCAACGTGTCTCATAAAAACAATGTTTTCTTTTACCAGGAGTCATTTGCATTACTTTCGAAGTATCGAAGTAACGTACTGTAATAACTTTGATTTTTCTATTATTCGTGGTGCGAAAAGTAAAAATAGTTCGATCAGTCGCTTCTCACGTGGACTTGTTCCACCATGTTGTCACGTAGGTGACAACGAGCTCGCTGGCACCCAGATAGACAGAAATGGAATCTATGTTGACAACCAACTTGAGGGGAGTTTATAGAAGGAACTTCTGCCCTGAAGTAAGAAAGGAATCACTCGAGAAGTGTAAAGGGCCACGTGAACGAACGGCGGGTGTCAGACTGTCTGAAGGGCATATGCGGCAATCCCCTAATTTGTTCTTATGTCACGTTTAGGCTTTAGGCTGGCGAACAGCTAGGCTTGATAACAAGCAAGAATGATGTTCATGCGGATAAACAAAGCCTCTAAGACATCCCAGTGGGCTTCCTTTCAACGCCCCTTGCAAATATCCTCACACGTTTATTGCCTTTTATGGATGTATTTCTGCTTCACCTGCATGAAATGTTAGCAACTCTAGGAAAAGAAAGAGAATTAAGTGCTACTGCAGTTCCCTAAACACAACAATTCTGAGCGACAACTAGTAGACTACATGTGCTCCCCCAATTGTGCTCGTGATTATGTGCACATTTCTTCCCTCTGTTCTATCGCTCCCCATTCATTCCTCCCCACGTGCAGGGTAACGCACCCAACATGCGCCTCCTTAACTTTTTTGCCTTTCCTAGCATCATTTTCTCTCTCTCTCTCTCTTTCTGGAAGTAGCACCCGGCGCAGTGCTTTACAGGCTTCGTGAGTGTTCAAGATCTTTCTTTCAAAATTAGGCTAGGTCTCGTACAGTTAAATTTATGTGAGAGCTTACATGAGCACCAGTGATAAGGCTTGAGAATGTTTCTTGGCTCCGCCGCAGTGGTGTAGTTGCTAAGGTACTCGGCTGGTGACGCGCAGATCACGGGATCCAATCCCGGCGGTGGTGGCTGCATTTTCAATGGAGGCAAAAATGCTGTAGGCCCTTGTACTCAGATTTGGGTGCACGTTAAAGAACCCCAGGTGGTCGAAATTTCCGGGGCTCTCTACTATGGCGCCTTTGTTAATCATATGGTGGTTTTGGGACGTTAAAACACCACAAATCAATCATTCATTCGGAGACCACATTGCAGCTTCGAGATTAGAAAAAACTAGCCTCTGTCAGTACTGCTACTGGAGTGATCTAGTTCTGGGAAATGCAGCGGCAAACCCAAGTTCAGAACACGGCACTGCCGTATTCTTCTGAGCTGTGCAGAATCAGCGAGCATCGTCACATCAACTATCAACCGATTTCGTTGTGGTAGTGCACGAGCTGCACTTGCAAATATAGCACGCATAACGCGTACGTGTTAATGAATGCAGCTGAACCACATCTATGTAATCGCGGTCTTAAACAGTGACGTCATTCTGGTTTTCTGCTGATTGCGCTCAACGATGCTTCGGTTTTCGTTTCGTCGATGAATTTGGTGGAAGTTCATTTCGCGCAGCAAATATTTAGGCCGCTTTTTCTAAATTTCAAAGGTGCGATTGCTTCTTCCCAAGGAGTACTTAAAATCTTTTATGTGACATAAACACCTAACTACACTAAATAAGTTGAGTAACACACGCTACCAAACGACTGGTGACCTTATATATATATATATATATATATATATATATATATATATATATATATATATATATATATATATATATATATATATATATATATATATATCTATATATATAATATATATATATATATATATATATATATATACATATTGTAACATACTAGAAAAAAGTAGAGAAGAGAAGCAGAGGAAGACGAAGAGTCTTGGCACGACCGCAGTGTGCTGCCGCAAACGACCATCGTTCACCTCCTGTAAATAAAACCATCTTATCACAGCTCGCTGTTACAGTTGTGGTGGACGTGCTGGGTAATCGACACCCGAAGACGGAAGGTGAACCGCAAGTTCTTCGACGGAGCCGTCGCATTGCTGGACTTTCACCGAATCCATCTGGTCTGGACATGTCCCACAACGCAAATTAACACCGACCCCTCTCGACTTCTGCGCCGACCAGTTCGGCTCCATCGGCTCCACAACTGAGAGATGCTCGTCCCTTTGCCGGCAGACCAGATGAAGATGTCGAGGCTTGGCTCATCCATTACAAACGGGTGAGCGCCGCTAACAAATGGTATGCCGCTTCTGAGCTTTTGTACGTCGTGTTCTTTCTGACGGATACTGCATTAATGTGGTACGAGAATCGGGAGGAAACGCTAATGACGTGGGACAGATTTGTTTCTGAAATCAAAGAGCGCTTCGGCGACCCAACAACGATAAAGAAAAGAGCAGAACAGACGCTAATGCAACGTGCTCAAGTGCCAGGTGAAACTTGCACGACCTACATTGAGGAAGTCATAAAGCTATGTAGGACCATTGACTCCGGAATGTCTGAGGAAGACAAAGTCGGGCACATTCTAAAAGGAATCGCCGAGGATGTTGACAGTTTTCTCATCGCGAAAGACACCTTGACATCTGTCACCGATGTCATTCGTCATTGCCGCACTTTTGAACAACTAAAGATGAGACGCATCACGCCGAAGTTCGGCAGGCTACCCAATGTGACGACCATCGCGAGCATAGACAGCAACCAGGCGCTTGATCTTGCAACAACAATCCGGCAGATAGTACGTGAAGAACTCCGCCTGTACGCGCAAGTGGCAAACCGCCCAAGTACTCATCCCCCCTATCAGCCACCAGAGTTCGAGCGAAACGTTGCTTAATTCTCCTCACACCGAGTGGCGGAGGGCTTTGAGGATTCTGATGCCACACCTCAGTATCAGCCACGTCTATACGATAGAGGCCCTGCCTATGACGCACGATCACGACCAGCACAGCCACATTCTTATACTCAGGGCTCTCAGCCAGACTACGTCCCGCTGCGGCAAGGACAGTACCAATCATACTACCAGGATGTAACTTACGACGAATACAATGAATTCCAGAGAGTGGCAGAAACCCGTGCTTCGCGTGATAACGAACTTCCTCGCCGACAGCAGCGGACCAGGATTCGTTCCATTGAATATAGTATAAACCGTGATCCTCCCGTGTGCTACAACTGTGGTTTCACTGGGCATATCGCTCGGTATTGCCGCCAACAACGCCGCCAATCACGAAGGACACCAGCCATGTCTTCGCCACCAAGACCCGGTGCTTCATATGACCTGCGGACAACCGACTTGTTTCCAAGGGACCGTTTTTCACGCGAGACCAGACGCAGTGCTTCGCCAGCATCCGAGCGGAGTTTGACACCACCATCCAACCATTCTCGTCGCTCGCCGTCTCCTGTGCGTCGTTCTTCTCCGCCGCCGGGAAACTAGCATCCGCGGCCAATGGAGGTGAGGTCGCCGGACGGTCTTCTCAAGATATACCTCTGCCTATTGTTATGATCAAAAACAAAGTGAATGTGTTGATTGATGAAATACCGACGATGGCGTTAGTTGACACTGGGGCGACTGTGTCTGTGATGAGCCTCGCCTTCAGAAACCGCTTCGGTCGCAAAGTTATGTTTTCATGGGACGATACAATCACCTTTTGTGGTGTAGGAGGCGAGTGGCTTAATCCTCTTGGTATATGTGTTGTCAGTGTTTCATTGACTGGAAAAGTATTTGTATTGGAATTTCTGGTTCTATCTCGTTGTTCGCACGATGTCATTCTTAGTATCAATTTCCTGGAGCAATGCGGTGCTTCCGTTGACTGTGGTAGTGGGGAAATATTACTAAACAATTTATTTATACCATCGCTTTCCGAAGAAGACTACCGCGGCAAAGACAGGAACACACTTAGTGTGATTGATGAAGTGATAGCACCATCTTGGTGCCTGACACCCGTTCGAGTCTCTTCTACAGCGGTTGATGATGCTTGTGTTGACCTCGTAGTGGGGCCTCTACGCGAGAACTGTTTTAAGAAGGACATACTTGTGCCTTGTTCTGTTGTGTGCATGACAAAAGGAGTAGAAACATTGTGGGCGCTGAACTGTTCTGCCAAGCCGGTTGTGCTTCCTCGCGGAATGAAGATAGCTCTCTTTGATGAAGCCTCATGCAACTCGATAGCAACAATAGCTACGGACCTCCCCACCTCTTCCTATGCTTGTGATATTCGCCATAATGAAGATCTAATGCTCGCTATGATCAGCAAGACTCAGTACAACGGAACGGCAAGTGCTGGTGCAGGTCCTTTTCCGGCATGTTTGTGCTTTCGACTTCAAACATAGAGATGCACCCCTTCAGTTACCCTCATCCCGCGCTCGTCACAGAATAGACACTGGCTCTGCACACCCCATCCGCCAAAAGCCCTACCGAGTGTCATCCTCTGAGCGCAACGTTATCGCCGAACAAGTAAAGGACATGCTGAACAAAGGGGTCGTGCAAGAGTTGTCGAGCCCGTGGGCAGCCCCGGTCATTCTTGTCAGGGAAAAGGATGGTTCCTGGAGATTCTGCGTAGATTACAGGCGTCTAAACACTGTGACGAAATAAGATGTATATCCCTTACCGCGGATTGATGACGTCATAGATTGCTTGCATGCCGCTTCCTATTTTTCAACGCTTGATTTGCGCTCAGGTTATTGGCAAATACCTATGGAACCCGGCGACAAAGAAAAGACTGCTTTCGTAACTCCGGACGGCTTATTTGAATTTAATGTCATACCGTTTGGCCTTTGTAATGCTCCAGCCACCTTTGAAAGATTTATGGACACAGTATTACGTGGTCTAAAATGGGAGATATGCATGTGCTACCTTGACGATGTTGTGATCTTTGGTCGTACGTTTGAGGAACATAACAACCGTCTCAGTCTTGTTCTCGACTGCATTGAAAAAGCTGGGCTGGTTCTGAATTCTAAAAAATGTCGCTTTGGCGAACGTCAAACTCTCGTGCTGGGGCACTTGGTCGACAAGGATGGCGCCAGACCCGATCCTCGCAAGATAGAAGCAGTGAGCTCTTTTAAATCACCGCAGTCCGCACGAGAACTTCGCTCATTTGTCGGCCTATGCTCATATTTTCGTCATTTCGTTCCACGATTTGCGGAGATCGTGTATCCGCTGACAAACGTCTTGCGACAGGATGCAACCTTCAACTGGACACCAGAGTGTGACGCCGCATTCTCACAACTTAAGTTTGCACTAACGTCAGCCCCACTGTTGCGTCACTTCGACCCATCTTGCCCGACTGAGGTCCACACGGACGCTAGTGGTATCGGTGTAGGTGCGGTGCTTGTACAACGTCACAATGGCGCAGAGCATGTCGTGGCATATGCCAGCCGTTGCCTGAGCAAATCAGAACGCAATTACACAGTTACGGAACAGGAATGTGTGGCAGCTGTTTTCGCCGTACAGAAGTTTTGTTGTTATCTTTACGGGAGGCCATTTAAGATAATTACCGATCACCATTCGTTATGCTGGCTGGTCGGTTTGCGTGACCCCTCTGGCCGCCTCGCACGTTGGGCGCTGCGACTTCAGGAATACGACTTTACGGTGTCGTACAAGAGTGGCCGTCGTCACGCTGACGCAGACTGCCTCTCCCGGATTCCTCTTGCGACTACTGACTGCGATGCTGAGAATTTTGACGACTGCCTTGCTGCTGTCACAAGCACGTTCCCCAACGCGGTTGATTTCCAGAGAGAACAACGCAGCGATCTCAACTTGGATCCTCTTTTTGCCGCCGCACGTGCCTCCCAACACAGCGGTCGCTTTACTACTCCAGACCTGGAGCACGTTTTCTTCTAGTTGTCCCCGAGAGCCTTCGCTCCGATGTTCTACGTGCCATGCATGACGATGCGACGTCCGGTCATTTCGGCTTTATACGAACGCTAAACCGCACGCAGGAACGTTTTTACTGGCCCAAGATGTACGAAACGACGAAGCGTTACGTCGCTAGCTGCGAGACGTGCCAACGTCACAAGCGCCCGGCCACCGCTACACCAGGTCCCCTTCAGCCGTTAACACCACCCTGCACACCTTTACCTATTGAACGAGTAGGAATTTACATTATGGGTCCATTTCCGTTATCTAACAATAAGAAGCGTTAGATAATCGTCTGCGTAGATCATCTTACGCGGTATGCCGACACCGCCGCTATTCCCTCTTCTACCGCTGCATCCGTGGCGGACTTCTTGCTTCACTCCGTGGTCCTTCGCCATGGCCCACCGCGTGTTATTATCAGCGACCATGGCCGCCAGTTCACTGCCGATGCCATTGAAGAATTACTACGCATGTGCACAACACAGTTCCGTCATTCCACACCGTATCACCCGCAGACGAATGGCCTCGTTGAACGGAGAAACAGAACGCTGATCAACATGCTTGCCATGTACGTTTCTTCCAATCACAAGAACTGGGATGAAGTGCTGCCTTTTATCACGTACGCGTACAACACGGCAAAACATGAAACAACGAACTTCAGCCCATTTTATCTGTTGTACGCCAGGTTGCCACTAAGCCCTCTAGACACTTTCTTACCCTTTATTCTACACAATGACGACTCTGTATCGAACACCCTGTGCCTCGCGGAAGAAGCCCGTCGAATCGCTCGTCTTCGTACTCTGGCCTCTCAACGTCGTTCGAAGGAACGATACGACGACCGTCACGAACCGGTTTTATTCGAAAAAGGTGACTTGGTGTTACTTTGGACACCGCAACGCAAGCGTGGATTGTGTCAAAAGCTTCTCTCACGATATTCAGGCCCATTTGTAGTTTTGGAGCGTCTAAGCCAGCTCACTTACGTAATAGCTCGTCTTTTGACCAATGGTCGACGATCGAGCAGAACGCAGCTCACTCACGTTGCTCGCCCGAAACCTTTCTACCCTCCTTGTGCATTATAACTCGCCCTACGGACTTCGTGTGCTTGCGGGGGAATGTAACATACTAGAAAAAGGTACAGAAGAGAAGCAGAGGAAGACGAAGAGTCTTGGCACGACCACAGTGTGCTGCCGCAAACGACCATCGTTCACCTCCTGTAAATAAAACCATCTTATCACAGCTCGCTGTTACAATATATTGCCGCATTCAACTTACAGAGGAGAGCTTGCGCAGCCAGAGAGGAAGACGAAGCTCTTGCCCGGTCCTCTTTACGAGCGCATTTCATTTTAATTAAAGTGAGCTCTTCTATATCGGACTCCTGCTGTGTCTGCGTCGTGACACTGGGGGAGGAGCTGGGTACATGTCCAGGACACCTTCCAACAGCCCGGGATCTAGTCAACAAAGACTTCCGCTCGTCGAAACACCCATTCACCGCGCCAGCCGCCGCCTGTTAGGCCTGAGCCCAGAGTTCGGTACTTAGACGGAAAACATGACCACGCCGGGAAGCAGTTGCCCCACCATGACGAGCCCAAGCATGACACAGGTGACTATTTCCACCCCTAAAACTCGTGTGGACTTCCATGGCAACACATATGAGGACGCAGATGACTGGCTTGAGGAGTTCGAGCGCACAGTCAACGTTAACGGGTGGAACGCCGCACAGAAGTTGGGGTACGTGTACTTCCCTCTTCAAGACGGGTTTCGCACATGGTTCACGAATCGCGTGTGGTCAACGTGGGACGAGTTCCAACGGAAGTTCCTGGACACCTTCGCAAACACCGAAAGGCGGGAGCATGCACAACGACTCCTCGAATCACGGATTCAAAAGCCCAACGAGTCTGTTGCTATGTTTGTTGAGGACATGGCTCGTCTCTTTCATCGAGCCGATCCCGATATGTCCGAGAACAGAAAGATCAGCCACCTCATGTGTGGTGTTAAAGAGCAGCTGTTTGCTGGTCTCGTACGGAACCCACCTTCAAGCGTCGACGAATTTTCGAAGGAGGCGACCGCCATCGAACGCGCACTACAGCTACGGTACCACCATTACGTTCATCTAAACAACAGTGGACAAATCAGAGAAACCGCCGTGACCACTGTGACACCTGACGAACGTTCTATGCGTGACCTCATACGCGAAATTGTGCAAGAAGAGGTGAAGAAGCTCGCCGCCACACCGAATGACAGCGCGATTGCGTCGGTCACAGAAGTTGTTCGCCAAGAAATAAGGCAAGCGCTTGCACTTCCCGAGCCGAACACTGAAATAGTTAGGCCAACATATGCAGATATTCTCCATCGACAGCCTAGATCTAACGTTCCGCCACCTCAACAGTACCACCAGCAACAGTCGCCGACAGTGCCTTGGTAGTACAGGGAAACGTCGACGCCGATGCGACCCCCACTCCGCAAAACTGACATATGGCGTACCCCTGACTACAGGCCCCTGTGCTTCCATTGTGGGTAAGCAGGCCACATCGTGCGGTATTGTCCTCATCGCGTTGCCGGGTATCAAGGATTTCCGTCCACTACCCCTCAGCGCTATGTCGACGGAAGACACAACGTTGGAACGAGCACGACAATCCCGCGGGACGTTTCTCCTGGGTTCCGGTCACGCTCGCCCTCCCCAGGTCATTTTCCCCAATCTAATAGAGGCAGCACCATGGACATGGCAAGAGGAAGATCTTCCAGTCCACGCCGGGAAAACTAAAAGCAGCGACCTTAGAGGGGAAGGTTGCGAATTGCCGAAGATTTGAAAATCTCCCATTACCGCCGCACGAAGCACCTCACATTTCGAATGAACCGACGAAAGACGAGATTGTCACCGCCGACATTACACTTTCAATTGACGGTCACGACGTGACCACACTGGTCGACAATGGTGCGGACTTTTCAATAATGAGTGCAAATCTGGCCCACAAACTCAAGAGGGTAAAAATGGAATGGACGGGGCCGCAAATAAGAGGAGCCGGAGGCCAGCCGCTGACGCCTACCGGAAAGTGCACCGCACGAATCAAGATCGGGGATTCATCATTCGTGGCAACCTTCGTTATTCTTTCTGAGTGTTGTAAACAGGTCATCTTGGGTATGGATTTCTTGCGGGAGTACGGTGCCATCATAAATATACCGGACGGTGTACTGACCTTCTCAGCGGACCATAGCGCAGCGCTGCAGCGCAAGCCCATGCTCGTGATTGACGACATGACCATGCCACCGTTGTCATGCCGCCTCGTCTCTGTCACGTGTAACACGAAGCATACTGGAGAAGGTGTTGCAGACCAAATATCGACGCTTTTACTCTCTCGTGGAATCGCTATTGCCAGAAGTCTCGTCAGTGTAGTGTCTGGGCAAGCAGAGGTCCTGTTGACAAACTTCAGCAACGAACGTCGACACATTACAGAGGGTACCACAGTTGCATACTTCGAAGAAATAGTAGAATTCTGCGAGTGCTTCGCAGTACAACAGGCAGAGACGCCGGCCGCTTCAACACCACTGCCTGTCGACGTGAGCACAGGTTTATCACCAGCGCAGAGGCAGAGTCTTCTAGATATTCTCGGCCAGTTTGAAGATTGTTTTTCGTAGACCTCGAGGGTAAATCAAACGCCACTGACAAAGCACCGAATTATAACGGAAGAGACGGCAAGACCGATTTGACAAAACCCATACCGCGTGGCACCGAAAGAACGCGAAGCAATCCAAGAACAATTCCAGAAAATGCTATATGATGACATCATTTAGCCGTCAAAAAGCCCTTGGGCACCACCGGTAGTGCTAGTTAAGAGGAAAGACGGCAGCTTACGCTTCTGTGTCGACTACCGCAAGCTGAACCGCGTGACAAAGAAAGACGTATACCCACTACCACGTATTGACGATTCACTTGACAGGCTGAGGCATGCACGCTTCTTCTCGTCGATGGACCTGAAAAGCGGTTATTGGCAAATTGAGGTAGATGAGCGGGAAAGAGAAAAGGCTGCTTTTGTTACGCCTGACGGGCTTTACGAGTTTAAAGTCGTGCCCTTCGGATTGTGCTCCACCCCAGCAACATTTCAGAGACTGATGGATACCGTCCTATCAGGCCTTCAGTGGCAGACGTGTCTGGTATACCTCGACGACGTCATTGTTTTCTCACCAACACTCGAGGAACATCTAAGACGGCTGCTATTAGTATTTCGAGCAATACGGTCCGCTGGCTTAACGCTGAAACCTGAGAAATGTCATTTCGGTTTCATGGAACTGCGATTCTTAGGACATGTGGTGAGCCATGAAGGTGTTCGTCCGGACCCCGACAAGATCGACGCCGTCCGAAAATTTCCGGTGCCAACAGAAAAGAAGGCCGTAAGACGTTTTCTTGGCCTTTGCACCTACTACCGCAGGTTTATCGCCATTTTCTCGCACATATCGTCGCCCTTAACAAGCATAACGAGAGACGATGTTCCAGTTTTATGGGGCGAAGAGGAACAAGCAGCATTTGACGGTCTATGACATCGCCTGCAGACACCACCTGTGCTTGCTCACTTTGACGAGGACCATCTAACCATGATCCACACTGTTGCAGCAACGTAGGTTTAGGCGCTGTACTCGTCCAGTGGCAAATCTCTGCCGAAAGAGTGATTGCATATGCAAGTAGGACGCTTTCCCATGCCGAGTCCTATTATTCCACAACGGAAAAGGAATGTCTTGCTGTAGTATGGGCAGTTCTGAAGTTTCGCCCATACCTCTACGGCCATCCCTTCCACGTAGTCAGCGACCACCACTCCCTTTGCTGGCTGACCAACTTGAAGGACCCATCCAGTCGGCTAGCGCGCTGGAGCTTACGCCTACAAGAATTCAATATGACGGTCGTCTATAAGTCGGGACGGCAGCACTCTGATGCTGATTGCTTATCCAGGTCGCCTATAAAGCAAGACGATGTCTCAGAAGATGAATACATGGCATTTTTAGGAGTGGTCGACACAGTCACCATTTCGTCTAAGCAGAAAAAAGACAGTGAGTTGCTCCCTCTTTTTAATTTTGTTAACGGCCAGTCTACAAGCGTTCCCAAGATATTTGCAAGGAGCCTGCCATCATTCTGCTTGCGCAGTGGTGTCCTATACAAGAAGAACTTTGCCCCCAGCGGAAATGCCCACTTACTTGTCGTCCCGACATCCATTCGCGATGAGATCCTGAGCGCTTGCCACGATGAGCCAACCTCCGGCCACCTCGGATACACGCGCACATTGGCCAGAATCCAACAGAAGTACTACTGGCCGAAGCTTCCAGGCACTGTAAAGCATTACGTCCGCACGTGCCTCGATTGTCAACGACAAAAATCGCCACTTTTAAAACCAGCCGGATTGTTGCAACCAGTTCAAGTACCCACCATGCCTTTTGCTCAAATTGGAACGGATCTCCTTGGACCATTTCCGACTTCGCATACTCGAAACAAGTAAGTAATTGTCGCTACAGACTATCTTACTCGCTACGCAGAAACAAAGGCTTTATCAAGTGGAACCACAGTAGAAGCGGCACGCTTTTTCATTGAAAATATCGCTCTGAGGCATGGTGCTCCTAAAATTATAATAACAGACACAGGTACCGCTTTCACGGCCATGCTCCTCAAGTCAGTGCTTGAGTTGAGTGGAACAGCGCATCGAAAAACTACCTCTTACCACCCACAAACCAACGGCTTAACAGAACGCCTCAACAAGACAATTGCTGATATGCTCAGTATGTACATCGACGTGGATCATAAAAATTTGGACGACGTTCTACCATACGTGACGTTTGCCTATAATACGGCGCAGTAGGAAACTACACGAAGCACGCCTTTTAGTCTTCTTTATGGCCGTGAAGTGACGACAATGCTTGATGCCATGCTGCTGCACGACTGCGACGATACAGACACGGATGTTCGAGCCTTTACCCAACGAGCTGAAGAGGCACGGCAGATAGCACGCGTGCGAATCACCCGACAGCAGAGTTACGACGTGCAACGTTATAACCTGCGACACCGATACGTCACTTATCACCCAGGCGAGTAAGTGTGAGTCTGGAGCCCTATTCGCCGACGCGGCCTTTCTGAAAAGTTACTGAAGAAGTACTTTGGTCCCTACAATGTTGTACGGTGCCTAAGTGACGTGAATTATGAGGTCATCCCTGACAGTTCCTCGCGAGCTCAAAAATCTGAAATCGTGCACGTAGTGCGGATGCAGCCATATTGCAGGGAGCCAGTTGCGTAATACGTAAACTACATACACCGCGTATTCTGTAGCCGAGCATCGGGTCGATGCTCTTCCTGGAGGGAGGCAAATGCCGCATTCAACCTGCAGAGGAGAGCTTGCGCTGCCAGAGAGGAAGACGAAGCTCTTGCCCGGTCCTCTTTACAAGCGCCTTTCATTTTAATTAAAGTGAGCTCTTCTATATCGGACTCCTGCTGTGTCTGCGTCGTGGCAATATTATGAAACGCCGTTGCTCTTGTTTTCTCGACGGTTCTTGAAGGTTCACAGACATGCTGGGGAAGCGTGTGATCACAAAATGACGAGAAGTTATGTCAGTGGGCGTCATGCCTTTGAGCATGTTCTTGAAATCATCAAAACCAACGAATGGGCACATGCTTCACCCCAATGACGTAATCGGGCCCATCTAAGGGATGAATTTCCGGTCAGAGAATCAGCGATTGCTAAGTGCCACTCATACCTAACTGCGAATTTGTGGCGTGTCAGCTCGAGTGTTGATAGAAACCTGAACTACCGATGTGTCCTTACCATGTTGACAAAGTGCCTACCCACACTGAAAGCTTTGTTCTACCAACTTTGCAGCGCTCTGAAATTTTCCAGCTGCTGGCAAGTACCAATAGTTAACAGGTAACGATCACCGGTTGGGGGGATAGTCACAAATGATCCTCTGTTTAGGCTCAGCAAGACGTTGCGACATGAAAGCGTGCTGTGAAAGTCACGTCAAAATGAAATGTCAAGTTCTTACACGGTTAAAAAATTTGTCATGCTCAGGCAATACCAGTGAGGAAATATCGTTATGAATTGAAACCGAGCCACGACAAAGCAAATGGGTGAGCATTATTTCGTATATTAGTATGCGATGAGCATAGGACAGCTGTATTTTATATGGTTATTATTTTGCGTTTGTTTAGGAAAAACAGCCTAATGATATGGGGAGTGAAGGTCAAATATTTCATCGTTGAGCCGATGTATCAAAAGCGTGTGCTTCGGATCAGTCATCCTCGAAGCATTTTCATGGAGCAGGATGTCCCTTTAAAAATACTTCATAACATATACAAAAAAATGGCAGATCCCACGTACAGTAGAAATCAATTATATGCAAAGCACGAATGAGAAAGGTTGATATGCCACTTTAAAACCAGCACAACGTTACGAGGTGGATGCAAATGATGCCGAACTTGACTTCCGTGTCATGATTATCATGTTTGGATGTGTCGTTCACCTTCGTCATCTATCCACGTCACGTGATAGCAAACTTAGTATATTTGGAGCTAGCGAAAGAGCCGCGAGCGCGCTAAGAGCGTGGTATGTTATCATGTTCTTATTTGACACGCGTGTCAGGATTATCATGTTTGTACCAGTCATATATTTCGTCATCCATTGATGTCACGTAACACCAAATTCGGTATATGTGAAGCGAGCAAAACGGCCCCGAGCACATCATGAAGGGCCCAATATACTTTAATGTAGCGTTGACGTGCGCGCACGCTGGGCACAGTGACACTACGTTAGAGAAACGCGAGCACTCTATAGTCTGACGCCCGGCGCGACCAGCGTCCGTCGGTGCGCCCCGAAGGCAACTGGCGCGAAATGCGACATGCTGCATTTCGTGCCGATTGATTACCCAGACAACACTGCGTCTCCCTCTTTTCGTGACGGAGGGATGCCGGACTTGCAGAAACGCGCATGCGTCAAAGCAACCCAGCACGGCTCGCACCTGCGAATCTATGGCAGGACTAGCGCCTGACGTGGCAACCCCGGCGTGACGCAATGAAGTGAACGCCGGCGAGCACGCGCACCGCGTCACGTCGAAATGTATTGGTGCCTTGAATGTGGCATGTAGTCATGTTCTCACATGAGACGCATCTCATGATTATCACATTTGCACCAGTCACATACCTTCGTAATACACTCACGTCACGTAATACCAAATTTGGCATATGTGAAGCTAACAAAGCAGCCGCGAGCACATCGTAAGTGTGGCATGTAGTCATGTTGTTACATGAAGCGCATGTCTTAATTATCATGTTTGGATGTGTCATTTACCTATGTCATTTGTTCGCGTCACGTAACACCGAGTTTGGTGCATGTGAAGCTAGTGAAACGGCCGGGATCTCTCATTGGCGTAGCATGTAGTCATGTTACATGATAAGCATCTCATGTTTATTATGTTTGCATCAGTGTCATACCTTCTTCATTCATTCTCGTCCCGTATACAAAATTTGGCATATGTGAAGCTAGCGAAACGGCCGTGAGCGCCTCATGAGCTTGGCATCTAGTCATGTAGTTACATGACAGCCATGCGATAATTTTCATGTTAGGGTCTCTCCCTTGTGTTCGCCATACAATCATGTCATACCATACCAGTTTTGCAACATGCCATGTGAACGAAACCACCTCAAGAGCTGCAGGACAATGAAATGTAAATCATGACATTCATGACATCCATATCACGACTTTCATGTTACGACTAGCCAAATATGTCCTTCATACAGTCATGTTACGCCATAGCAAGTTTGCTTTTGATAGCATTATCGAAACGGCCAGGAGAGCTAAAAGTCGCAAGCGGCTGGATAGATAGTTAGATAGATATATCCTCTACGCTCTACGTCCGCGAATCAATACTCCACTTTCGCCGACGTTGTTGCGAGACGATCCGCTAGGTCCCCAAGTCCACGCCGGGGAAACTAGAATCAGCGGCCTCCGGGGGTGGGACCGCTGTTAAGCTATCGTCAAAACAGCCTCCTCCGACCCTTCCACCGCCCTTCGACGATTCCTTTCAGCCGACACCACACATCGCTGACGAACCCGTTTCTGCTGACATTGCCATTCGTGTCGACAACCATCCAGTGACTGCTCTGGTCGACACCGGGGCCGACTACTCAGTTATCAGCGCTGAACTTGTGGCTGAGCTCAGGAAAGTCACGACTCCTTGGGGGCATGGACCGAACCTTCGGACAGCCGGTGGTCATCTCTTGACACCAATCGGGAGATGCACCGCAAGGCTGCAAATCTGTGAGTCGACGTTCGTTGCTTCTTTTGTTGTGCTTCCCGAATGCTCCCGGAAAGTTATCCTTGGCATGGATTTCCTTCGTGAGCATGGCGCTGTTATAAATCTTCGAAACTGCCTGGTAACGTTTGCTGACGACTATGGCCCGAAGTCTAGAGATACCAATCCGCAGAAGACTGCGCTTCGCATTGTCGACGACACCGTCACACTACCGCCACGCACCAGTATGTTCGTTACAGTACAGGGCGACATAGACCATGACAGCCGTGGTATCGCTGAAGCCAACCTTTCGGTGCTCTTGTCTCAGCAAATCTGTGTTGCCCGCGGCATAATTCAATTTAAACGTGGGATGACTGAGTTGTTGGTCACCAATTTTAGTGGAGCATACCAACATTTGGCCAAGCGAACAACTATCGCTCATTTCGAATCCATTGACGATGAAGCGTGTGCGACGATAGCCCCAATTTCTACAGCTGTTGAAAGTGACACCGCGGTAGCCGATACAGTCGATGTCAATCCGAAGCTGTCATGTGCGCAGAAAGAGCAAATCCGCTGTATCCTCCGCATGTTTAGCGACTGTTTCGCGTCTACATCCAAGATAAAACAAACGCCAACCGTAAAGCACCGCATTGTCACGGACCATGCTGAGAGACCCATACGTCAGCACGCCTACCGAGTATCACAAAAGGAACAAGAGGCTATACGTTCTCAAGTGAAGCAGATGCTCGAAGATAGCGTAATCCAACCCTCGAACAGTCCATGGTCGTCCCCCGTCGTACTAGTAAAAAAGAAGGATGGCACTCTTCGATTTTGCGTCGATTACCGCAAACTCAACAAAGTCACAAAGAAAGACGTTTATCCGCTTCCGCGCATCGACGACTCACTAGACCGCCTCAGACGCGCCCGATACTTCTCCTCTATGGATTTACGCAGTGGCTACTGGCAGATCGAAGTTGATGAACGCGACCGAGAGAAAACAGCATTCATAACGCCTGATGGTCTGTACGAATTCAAGGTGCTGCCCTTCGGTCTGTGTTCTGCCCCTGCGACATTCCAGAGGATGATGGATACAGTGCTCTCCGGTCTCAAGTGGGAAGCATGCCTTGTTTACTTAGACGACGTCGTTGTCTTTTCCCAAACGTTTGAGCAGCATTTGCAACGACTTAGATCTGTGTTTGCTGCAATTCGCACGGCAGGCCTATCACTGAAACCAGAAAAATGTCATTTTGGTTACAACGAATTGAAGTTCCTCGGTCACCTTGTTAGCCCTGACGGTATTCGGCCGGACCCAGACAAAACATTGGCTGTCGCAGATTTTCCACCACCTACCAACAAACGTGATGTGCGTCGATTTTTAGGCCTCTGCGCATACTACAGACGCTTTGTGCAGAATTTTGCAAACATTGCCGAACCCCTCACTCGTCTGACAAAAGACGACGTTCCCTTCGTGTGGGGCCTTGAGCAAACACGCGCTTTCTCCGAGCTCCAGCAGCGTCTCCAATCTGAACCCTTACTCGGACACTACGACGAATATGCCGACACTGAACTACACACAGACGCCAGTAACATCGGCCTTGGTGTTGTCCTCGTCCAGTGGCAAGGCGGCGTCGAACGCCCTATTACTTATGCGAGTCGGCATTTTATCATCTGCGGAGGCGAATTACACAACAACTGAAAAGGAGTGCCTAGCTGTTGTCTGGGCAATAGCTAAATTCAGACGGTACCTGTATGGTCGCCCGTTCAGAGTTGTTACCGATCATCATGCGCTCTGCTGGTTGGCGAACCTTAAAGACCCTTCCGGACGTCTGGCCAGGTGGAGCTTACGCCTTCAGGAGTTCGATTTGACAGTCGTGTACAAGTCTGGCCGGAAGCATACTGACGCGGACTGCCTTTCCCGAGCTCCTCTCAAAACAGCGCCAGGTGATCACGATCTCGACGGCCGTTTTCTCTGCGCGGTTAGTGTATCCGACTTGGCTGAACAGCAGAAGAACGATTCCGAGCTTCGACAATTCATCGAATATCTCGAAGGCCGTACGCCGCATCCACCACCAGCATTCGCCCGCTCGTCATCATCGTTCTGCGTCCGCAGAAATATCCTCTATAAAAGAAACTTCGACCCTTACGCAACTGAGTATCTGCTCGTTGTCCCGCCAGCGTTACGAGCCGATGTCTTGTCCGCCTGTCACGATGAGCCTTCCTCCGGCCACTTGGGATATACACGTACCTTGGCCCGGATTCGCCAACACTACTACTGGCCTAAGCTCAGCCGAGACGTGAAGCATTACGTGAAGACGTGTCACGAGTGCCAGCGCCGTAAAGCACCACATCAGCGCCCAGCCGGCTTTTTGAAGCCCATCGCTCCTCCGACACAACCGTTTCAACAAATAGGCATGGATCTACTCGGACCTTTTCCCAAGTCTCGTGAAGGCAACCGCTGGATTGTAGTCGCTACTGATTACATGACGCGCTACTGCGAAACGAAGGCATTACAACGTGGCACCGCCATTGAGACCGCCCACTTTTTTATGAAAAACATCATCCTCCGACATGGAGCACCAGCTGTTGTCATAACTGATCGTGGCACAGCTTTTACCGCCCGGATGATACAAGACGTCATGCAGCTTAGCGGCACAACACATCGAAAAACTACTGCATACCACCCACAAAGCAACGGCCTTACAGAGCGACTAAACAAGACGATCGCTGACATGCTATCCATGTACGTTGACCAAGACCACAAAAACTGGGATGAGATCCTTCCTTACGTCACGTTCGCTTACAACACCGCTGTGCAAGAAACAACTGGATTCACACCATTCCGGTTGCTTCATGGCAGGGAGGTCACTACAATGCTGGATGCCATGCTTCTACCAGACAGACACCAAATTAGTGTCAAGACGAACGAATTTATCAGACTGGCAGACGCGGCTCGTAAGCTTGCAGTCGAACGAATCCATAAGCAACAATGCTTCGACTCATTGCGGTACAACGCTCGTCGTCGCGATGTCTCTTATCAACCCGGAGAACGAGTATGGTTGTGGACTCCCATTCGACAACGGGGCCGGTCAGAAAAGTTGTTACGCCGCTATTTTGGTCCCTATAGAGTTCTCCGTCGTCTCAGTGAAGTGAACTACGAGGTTCTTGACGAGGACATGGCTCGTCCATCCCGCCGTTCACAACAGCCACACGTCGTTCATGTTTCGAGGATGAAACCATTTTACCAACGCTGACTATTCGTCACACTCCCTTGAGTAGACACACAGTGATTGTGAACACCCCATTGTGTACTGCTTATCGTGCGTGTTTTCATCTGGCAATAATGCTATGACATCGGGACGATGTCCTTCGGAAAGGGGGGTAATGCCACTAGTACAAGAAACTATTATTTCCACAGATGCTGGCATGCTTGTATGTGCCGCTGTTCAGAAGAGGACAAAGATGCGCGTGCTGAGAAAAACAATAGTCGTACTGCCGTTGTTCGATCAGTTTGACATTCTTCTGTGCCAGTATCAGCAGGTTACAGTTACGTTGTAACGTGACAATATATATATATATATATATATATATATATATATATATATATATATATATATAGATAGATAGATAGATAGATAGATAGATGTGGATAGAGGTGGATGTCAAGAAACAAACACATCTAACGATATATGTTCATACCTAAAAGCAGTCAGCGCCCCCGTAGCATTATATAAGCGTGCTAAATTAACGACAAAAATCAACGTCTCCAGCATGACTGAAGAGTTCAAGTGGAAACGTAAATTATGTCTGGCTAAGAGGCAACGAAAGAACTTCCATCTCGAACGTGTATGCATACGCATCTCGTGTTCTGTTGATGACGTCGACGGGGTATGTAAGGATGTGCGTGAATGGAGATTTAAGGATATCGCGCATTCGTACATGCATGCACAGCATATATATAGTGCAGCTTTCGCGGGCTGTCACCAGCAAACTGATTTCGAGATCAATATTTGACTCATGAATAAGAAATTATGGCCCGTTCATGCTGAGCTGTGTACTTTATACCGCGTCTCGGGACGATCCTATAGGCAGTGTCAAGATTGCGTTTGTATCAGCAAACGTTATACTCCAAACAAACTACGGGCACTTCCTTTACCAGCCCCCAACGTCGAAACTGAAAGCCCGTTTTCAAGTTGTTTTTTTCAAGGTTAAGGACAGTCCTTCTATAGCTTTTTTCGGGTAAAAGTAACGTGCTTAAAGTTCAAGAAAATCTTATTCTAATGAAGGTCAAATGAACATATATTTGAATATAGTTTGCCAAATGAAGGAAGAATAGTGTAGAAAGTGAGCGAGATATTTTCGAAAGCTCTTCTGCCCCACAGGTGCTATTAAGGCACATCGGTAGACAAACCCACATTTCAACATCGGTTTGTATTTTTAAAACGTCCAAAACGCTGCCTGCGATGTTACAAACTGCAAAAAAAAACGCGAGTTTCCTTTAGTTAAAATAAGCGTGCCTTTCTTGCAGCTCTACAGTTGACAGGATGGGTTTCTATGTTTTCGGAGCAGCTTCTCTTTTTATTCTAGATCATCATCATCATCATCATCATCATCATCATCATCATCATCATCATCATCATAATCATCATTATCATCATCATCATCATCATCATCAGCCTGACTACATCCACTGCAGAACAAAGGCATCTCCCATGTTCCACCAGTTAATCCGGTACTGTGCTTGCTGCTGCCAATTCATACCCGCAAACTTCTTAATCTCTACTGCCCACCTAATCTTTTGTCTCCCCCTTACCCGCTTGCCTTCTCTGAGAATCCAGTTAGTTACCCTTAATGACCAGTGGTTATCCTGTCTACGCGCTACACGCCCGGCCCATGTCCATTTCCTCTTCTTGATTTCAACTATGATATCCTTAACCCCCGTTTGTTCCCTAATCCACTCTGCTCTCCTCTTCTTGTCTTTTTATGTTACACCTACCATTTTTCTTTCCATTTCTTGCTGCGTCGTCCTCAATTTAAGCTGAACCCTCTTTGTAAGTCTCCAGGTTTCTGCTCCGTAGCCAAGTACCGCAAAGATACAGCTGTTAAATACCTTCCTCTTGAGGGATAGTGGCAATCTACCTGTCATAATTTGAGAGTGCTTGCCAAGTGTGCTCCACCTCATTCTTATTCTTCTAGTTACTTCAATCTCGTGGTTCGGCTCCTTGGTTATTACCTGCCCTAAGTAGACATAGTCTTTGGCAACTTAAAGTGGACTATTACCTTTCTCGAAGCGCTGCTTTTTTCCGAGGTTGTTGTACATTACTTTCGTTTTCTGCCGATTCATTTTAAGACCCACCTTTCTGCTCTCCTTATCTAACTCCGTAATCATGAGTTGCAATTCGTCCCCTGAGTTACTCAGCAATGCAATGTCATCGGCGAAGCGCAGGTTACTAAGCTACTCTCCATTCACTCTTATCCCTATTTGTTCCCATTCTGGGCTTCTGAAAACCTTTTGTAAGCATGCGGTAAATAGCATTGGAGAGATTGTGTCCCCCTGCCTTACACCCTTCTTGATTGGTATTCTGTTGCTTTCTTTATAAATAAAGCTTGTCATTATTCAGAAAATTTCATTGGAGGTGTTGCTATAAACTGTTCCTAATGTTCATACACGTAAAAGTGTTTAGCAAAGTTTCAACACCAAGGTTGGGCGAGGTGCATAAAAGATTTAATAAACCAAATCAAAACACAAGCATAGCGGAAATAACCAGAGTGAAATGGATGGTGCTCGAAGGCGTGGATTTATGGCTGAATTAGTGCTCGCACAGTAAGGTAAAGCAATTTGGCCACAATTAGCCATGAAATGTTTGTTCTAAAATAGAGTTCACAATGAACGAATGGCTTAAAATGCACGGATTCAGGCCGCATGAGGCAGATTTTGTTGCTGGTGTATACCGAAAGTTAGAATTTTACTAAACGAGCTGCATGAACCCTAAAGTGTCCGTGCAACCTTTGCGAGCCCTACCTAAGACGATTCAACACGCTGCACAAGCAACACACATCAACTCGAGTATCACGGTAGTTTATAAAAACGCGTGCCGGCGCGGACGCAAACATCGGCATACATTCGGCCACTCGTAAGGAAAAAAATTGAGAGACGCCAAACAGAGCCTTGCCAAAACTTCTCTGATAGTAGTCGTAATGTATAAATACTGTAGCTGTTTAAAATGGAACGTACAGCAGATGAAACTGCCTTAGACACGTTCACTTCAATAGTGCACAATATCAACAAGCATCCACGCCTGCAGCTAACAAATGCCCTAGAATTAATAAACAAAATTGGTGGTCGCTCGCGAGCAGGGCCCCCTACAACATCACTGCCAACAGAGGCGGACAGCCGCGACAACTCTGCTGGAATCTGCAGCCAAATTCCCGCAACGCGTGCATTCTTCACACTCCACACAAAAGAAAAAAAACATGTCCGCGCTTAACTTCGCACTACTTTGCCTGTACACTGCTGAAGAATTACAGAAAAGCTGGGTACCCATATAAAGAAAAGCTCATTTATCGTGCACATGGTAGGAAAAACGCGGTGAGTGAAAACAAAGCGCCGACAGCAGCAGTGTGGTACATACCTGGCGAGTGCTCCACGATAAGAACCCACACGTCTTCTCTTGAGTATAGCGCATCTTCGTAATCAGCAGCACTGGCAGAACAGAAAACATGAACACAAAGCGCAAGCACACTTTTAAAACACGAAACAAATTGACTCAAACCCACTTTTTCGAGAGGCGACTGAGCGGCCGGTAAACACGCTCAGACAAGTAAAATTCTTCTAGTTGCGCAGGCGCACACCGCATTTCAAGTTTCAAGTTTCAAGTTCAAGTTTTATTATGTACAAAAACAAGGTACAAACTCTAAGATATACAGACGAGGGTCCCAGAGCCAGAGGCTTTAGTGGGACCCTCGGTTTGTCGATACAAATCGACGGTAAAATTTATACAGAGCAACGAAAAATTCATACAATATACGGATATGAAAATGCTCTTTTATATCACAAATCAAGCCAAAACACGCAACATGGTATAAAAAAAAAACGAAGAACAAACGAGTCAAACAGGTAAACGATCACAAGTAAGGTTATTCGAGAAAATGATTTTTGACGGATTTTTGAACACGCAACATGGTATAAATAAAAAAACGAAGAACAAACGAGTCAAACAGGTAAACGATCACAAGTAAGGTTATTCGAGAAAATGATTTTCGACGGACTTTTTGAACAAAGGAATTGAAGTGCAACGCTTAATGCTAGAAGGTAACGCATTCCAAAAGAATATCGCGCTGAAAGCGGACTTTTTTTTGCCCATAACTAGTATGAGCGGGGGGTAACAGGAAATTTTTATCAGCCGCAAACCTGGTCACATCATTATTCTGCAAAAGATTAGATGTAATAAATGGGAATGCGAGTTGAATATACAGCCGTTTGTAGAATAAGCGCATCCTAATTTCTTACTGCCGACCAGGGAGCTCAATTACTACATTTAAGTACGTAAAAATATGCAAAAATATATACTACATACTTATTCAAAGCGAATATTATTTTGGTTCAAGAAAAGAAAAAAAAACGCAGGAAACACCCCCAAGACCCCATTCGCGAATTCTACCAAAGTTCTAGAAAATAACTTTTAGTAAACGTTTTGAAAAAGACTACTAGTAAAGAACATTTTCTCAACGTCTTCTACTAAATTCCTTTGAAAAACGTTTATTCAACGTCAAATATTATACCTAGGTGTCCGCATACCTTTCTAGACGTTTCGAGAAGTTTATACGACATTTCATGTTTCTTGGGATACACTAGCGCCAGAGTTCCCTCTAGTGTATATTTGGGAAACTTCATTCGTGACGCCACCCGTGCCCAACGCTGCTGCTTCGTATCCCATCAGGTTTCCCTTCGGAGAGATGGTCCAAGATTTATGTTGAGAGTTCACCAAAAGACCAAGGAACTACCCTGCCACTGCTTGTTTGTCAAACTTGCGCGCCACGCTTGAAATGGTGTGGTGTGCAAGCTTCATCGAAACACTTGAAAGCATTGGCATCCGCAGTGAGTCTTGGAGCACTCGCACGACAAGTATAGGCACGCCCGTAGGCAGGTAATCCTTTGGCTCATGCACGAAACACAAAACATTACGGCGCTGGTGAGTGCTCCGCTTGACACCACGCCCGCCTGTCCCGGCGCCACAGTAGCCGTTGTCGAAGCGTTACAAGGCAGCTCTGTAGTGAACGTGCACCGTCACTGTTGAAAGAACATCTCGGTGGCAGCCAAATTGATAGATAAACGCCGTCAAAGCGAGACGGGCTCCGCCATGGAAGCGATGTTAGTGCATACACTTCACTCGAGGGACGATTCAAGGTGGCTCGATCGCTTCCTTGACAATCTCGAGGAAATGCTCAAGATTTTTTCAAGTGAAGGAAGCGTTTCAAGTGAAGGACGGTTTGTGAATGGGAAAACGCCACTCAAGAAGCGTTTCGAGTGAAGAGTTGAGTCGAGGGGCGTTTGTGAATATGGGGGTCAGGCCCGTATTCACAAACGCTCCTTCATTCAAGGGCTCCCCTCGACTTGACGAAGTCAAGGCGGAGCGTGATCCTCCACTCAAGGAGCCGCTGCATTTCATGAACGCTCCTCCACACTTCCTTCGCCAAGGGAGGCCTCCGGAAGGCTCCCTCCACTTGAGTGAACTGCATGGGCCGAGAAAAGCGCCTGATAACGAGAGTATTCGCAATTGTGGTGATGAAATGGCTATCTCTTTATAAAAGATGAACGTTTTTTTTTACTCATTCCTTTTTTATAAATTGACATAAGAGCAAAATATGTGCATGTAGAGTGGTAGCATGGTTTCCCTAAGCCTTGAGCCGGTAGAGTTAGCGAAACCTCCGCTTCAAGTCTGGCAACAGTTGCGCCCAGGCAGCAGCTGATGGCTTTTTGTCTGCTGCTGAACTTTTCTACGTGCTTAGTTTATTTCGTCTCGTGTGCGTCTATTATTTGCTGTTTATAGTTACGGTAGTGTCTGAGTGGCTGTTCGAGACCCTGCTTTCACCGGGGTGACTAACGAACTACGTGAGTGATAGCAGGAAGCAAAACATATGGTTTGTTGCTTCGTTTACTTTCACTTTGCTGAGAGCCTTCTGATTACTAGTGTAGCCACCGAACGTGCCACGCGGTGGGTGAGTAATTTTTCTTTATATCATAATACATTGGTGTGCTTTTAGAATTCACCTCCGACAAAGATTACTTGTACGTGAATTCCTTTTTGCTGCGGGAGTACGTGAAGAGTTCCTGATTTCATAGGTTTGTGCTATGTTCATTTTTCTCATTTACTGCGAATTTCAAGGTGGCACTTTCGTAGTTGTTCCTCTGCATGTAATAGAAATTTCGGAAGACAATGCTAACAACTTCTAATCCAGGGTATACCAGGGTAGCGTTGATTTCATTGATATGTGGGAATTAACGTCCCATAACCAGCATTTGATTATGAGAGACGCAGGGTAGCGTTAAAAAGTAGACATGGTACATTCATGGCTGAGCGTTTGAATAGGACTGTTATGCAAATTAAAAAAAAAAAAACGATCGTGTGCCTTTCTTCAACTAATGGCGAAAACGTCATCTTAAAGTTGTTATTTTCTTCAATTAGCAGCATATATAGTTGGTTAACAATGCGTGTTTGTGTTCTTGTTTTTCAATTTAATCATTTCAATCTTCCAAGGAAGTCTGAGTAAGCAGTTATTTTTTCCATCTTGTTTTCGCCCTGCATTTGTGGATGCTCTAATAAGACAGATTCTAATAGACAGAACCTTTAAGGCCCGTATTCACAAACGCTCCTTCACTCAAGGGCTCCCCTCGACTTGACGAAGTCAAGGTGGAGCGTGCTCCTCCACTCAAGGGGCCGCTGCGTTTCATGAACGCTCCTCCACACTTCCTTCACCAAGGGAGGCCTTGGAAATGCTCCCTTCACTTGAGTGATCTGCATGCACCGAGAAAAGCGCCTGATAACGAGAGTATTTGCAATGGTGGTTAAGAATTGCCTATCTATGTACATTAAGAGAACGCCTTTTCTAGTTATTCTTTTTTCTAAATTGAAATTACAGCAAAATACGTGCATTTAGAGTGGTAGTGTTGTTTCCCTAAGCCTTGTGCTGATAGAGTTAGCGAAACCCTCCTTCACGTCTGGCAACAGTTGAACCCAGGCAGCTGAACGAACAGCTGATGGCATTTCGTCTGCTGCTGAACGTGTCTACCTGCTTAGTTTATTTTGTCTTGTATGCGTTTATTATTCGCAGTTTATATTTACGGTATTGTTTGCGTGTGTGTCGTTTGAGAGCCTACTTTCGCCGGGGTGACTAACGAACTACGTGAGTGGTGACAGGAAGCGCAATAAATGGTTTGTTGCTTTGTTTACTTTCGCTTTACTGAGAGCCTTCTGATCACTAATGTAGCCACCGAATGTATAACGCGGTGGAATGAGTATTTTTTACTATATATCACAGTATGTTGGCGTGCTTTTAGCATTCACCACCGCATTATGTATAAGGATTACTCGTACGTAAATTCGTTCTCGCTACGGGAGTATGTGCACAGTTCCTAATTTCAGGGGCCTATGCAATGTTTATTTTTCTCATTTACTGCGAATTTCACCGTGGCGCTTTCGTAGTTGTTCCTCTGCGTATAATAGGAAATTTGAAAGACATTGCTCGAAACTGATATTCAAGGTTATACCAGGGTAGCGTTAAAAACTAGGCATGTTATACTCGTAGCTGAGCGTTCGAATTAGACTGCTACGCAAGTTAAGAAAAACTATCGTGTGCCTTCCTTTCACTATTGGCGAAAAATACATTTTAAAGTTGTTTTCTTCATTTAGTAACATATATAGTCGGTTAACAGGGACTGGTGTGTGTGTGTGTGTGTGTGTGTGTGTGTGTGTGTGTGTGTCAACGTTAACATTTTAAACTTCCAAGGAGTAAGTTATTGTTTTCGCATTGTTTTTTATTTGCCCTGCATTTGTGGATGCGTCTAATTTGACAGATTCGCATAGAAGTAACCTTTATATTTGTGTAGCTTCCGTCTCCAATTTCACACAGCGGCAACGTCTTAAATTTTTTTCCCGTCTCCTTCATCTGCATGCTCAGAAGCACAATCGTTAGTGCATGAATGACCTTCGCACTAATGTTTTCGATTTTATTTGCAATATAACTACTGGAAATACCTGTTGAAAAGGATCGTGGTGTCTGTGCTGCATTCCAAAGCCCCGGCACAACATAAATTATAGGGGATGTTTTATTTTTTTTGGAAATCATAAAATTGAAGCCGCGTGTGACTTTTGGCGCTGTTCTGTTTTAAAAACTATCCTGTGGGTTCTCTCAACCTTCGAGAAAGTGTTGTCAAGATCAGCGTATATTATTCTGCTGATTTATTGAAGACCAGTGCAACAAAGTGGTGAAAAATGCTCAAGAGTATTGCAGTCATCGCGGATACATCTGGTCAGAACCCTGTAAATAAAATATCCGCTATTGCTGCATCATTAGCAAGTCTACCAGTTATAACCATGCCATCTCAGTTCCGTGGAAGAGGAGTGGTGCTGCTTTATATAAAACAAGTTTAATTTTCCTAGAACTGCTTTCCTGTAGAATCGGAGAAGTGGTTTTCGCAGTCCTGTCTCATCATGAAAAGACAAACATGACAATAATTATGTATTAATAAATGAACAAAACAGAAGTTGTGAATGGCAAATGGACCTTTATTACATGTGGCTGATGAGGAGCAACGTGGCAAACATAACAATACAAATGAAAAGTGTTCATCAATCGAACATATGCAACCTACACACTGTAAAGATAAAGTACGAGCTCGGAGGACATCATAAATAAGATTAAGGAAGTTGACACCATAGGGCGCCTAATGCGGTGTAGCTGCACGCATTCACTGCTGTTTTTATGCTTTTGTATACAGTCGTGCAAACTCTGCAATGCATTGATAACACGTCAGATTCTAGGATGCTTTTTCTCTGTGTTCTTCTGTCGGGAGCTGACCCCCTGCACAAAAGAAGCAAGAAATAATATTAGAAAAACATAATGCATTGGATACAAAAGCCGCATTTTTCTTCAATTCTAGCTGTGCACACATTCATTAGTATGTCTCGCGTTCAAGAACAGACATGGTTGAAGTATTGAGCTTTGACTATTTTGACACATGTTTGGCTCAGGCACTTGGGCAGCTGACCAGGCATATGGGTATATAATTTCATTATCTAATTGCACAAATCGGTGCCATAGCCAACAATTCTTCTTCGGGGGCTAGGAATGGGGTTCAATTAAAAAAAAACAATCTCATTATGTATCTGCTGTATTTATATTTCAAATGTTTGCGTTTTCATACCACACTCGACGCACTTTTGCGTACATGTAGGTTTCACAGAGCATGATCATCTGCTTGATCCCCTAAATGTGTACTTGGTTGTTCATTGGTATTGTGAGCTGCATAGACACTGTATAAAGAAGCTATATTTCACGCGTAGTAGCTACAGCAGCATACTAATTGCGCCCAATGTATTGTGTTGTGCTTTTCTTAAACTGTCTTTATTAGTAATCTGACAGAAGCAGAAAAAAAAACACAGAACTTACCTTCTCATTGGTACAGATGGTCGTCCAACGGAGGTGTGCTTCGTCGTAAATTTCGGCTAGGGCAGCAAAGGTTCACCGGAGAGGAAGCCACTCTAAAGTACGGTGAACCCAGCGCATCAAAAGTTTGCTATGCCGCTTGCTTGTCAAGCTTTCGCACCACGCTTGAACTGATGCGGTGTGCGAGCTTCATCAAAACACTTCAAAGCAGTGGAATCCGCAGTAAGTCATGGAGCACTCGCACGAAGAGTATACGTACACCCGAAGGCAGGTAATCCACTGGCTCATGCACGGAACGCAATACAGCACGGCACTGGTGAGGGCTTCTTTTGACACCACGCCCGCTTGTCCCGGCGCCACAGTAGCCGTTGCTGAACCGTTCGAAGACAGCTCCGTAGTAAACGCGCACCGTCATTGTCGAAAGAACGCGGCGGTGGCAGCCTACTTGATCGATAAACGCCGTCAAAGTGAGACGGGCGCCGCCATGGACGCGATGCTGGCGCAAATATTTCACTCGAGGGACGATTCAAGGTAGCTCGATCGCTTCCTTGACAATCTCGAGGAAACGCTCAAGATTTTTTCAAGTGAAGGAAGCGTTTCAAGTGAAGGGCGGTTTGTGAATAGGAAAACGCCACTTAAGGAGCGTTTCGAGTGAAGGGTCGAGTGGAGGAGCGTTTGTGAATACGGGCCTAAATCTCTGTAGCTTCCATCTCCAAGTTCACACAGCGGCCCTGTCTTAAAATTTTTGTCCTGTCTTCTTTACCTGCAAGCTCAGAAGCACATTCGTTAATGCAGGAATGACCTTTGCACTTATGTTTTTGCTTTTATTTGTAGAATATTGCTACGTAGCTGACATATCAGTGGTCAGAAGACGACAACGAGGAAGTGGTCTGTCGGTTGGTCATGCAGTCTTTCATCTTAGTCGACGCCATAAGCATCAGTTTGAATATAGATTTTAAATAGACACGCCTCGTGTCATTTTTACGTAACATCTTTGTGGTGGAGGTGCTGGGTACTTCCCCGTCTTCATCACGAAGCTCCGCAACGGCCACATCATCATAGGTCCAACCATGTCACAGGTTCAACAACCATCGTATTCGCCACCTGCCCCTACCGTGACTTCTACATACGTCGTTCTACCTCCTGCTCGTGATCCCGGTGTATTTTCCGGTCAGGATGGCGTTAACGTCGACAAATGAATGAACTGGTACGAACGGGTCAGCGCAAGCTATAGGTGGGACCCGACTTTTATGCTTGCCAATGTGCTTTTTTACCTCGATGGGCCACCGCGAGTGTGGTTCGAGACGCTCGAAGCGTAGATTACGAGCTGAGACTCCTTTAAAAAGAAGATCTGCGACTTTTTTTGCGACACCGTTGGGCGGCAGATCGCAGCGCGGAATCAACTGGCGGCTCGTGTACAGACGTCGACGGAGTCGTACGTCGCGTACAGTGACGACGTCATCGCCCTATGCCGCCAGATTGACGAGCACATGAGTGAGTCTGAGAAAGTGGCCCATGTGCTGAAAGGCATAGCAGACGACGCATTTAACCTTCTAGTTTACAACAACGTTGCCACCGTCGACGCCATCGTTAAAGAGTGCCGGCGGTTCGAAGAAGCCAAGAGCCGCCGTATTACTCTGCGATTCACCCGGCTGCCCAACACGGCCGCAACCTCATCGTGTGAGGCCGCCCGCCAGTCCCCCACGTATGACAACGTCACACGCATTGTTTATCGGGAAATCGAAGCCGCCTGTCCGTCGCAACGCTCGCCTCTGACCAACAACAGCCGTCAGTGGCATTAATACAAGCTGTGGTGAGGCAGGAGTTTGCGAACCTCGGCCTTCCATCAGCAAGTCCCTTGACTCGCCCTGAAGTCCCGTCCTACTCCCGAGAACACGCTCACCGTTCACCTCCAACAATGCCCTTCCGTAACCCTTCGGAATGGCGAACACCCGACGACCAGCCTATTTGTTTTTCCTGCCACCAGCCTGGGCACGTTTCACGCTATTGCCGCCGCCGTTGGTCAAACCAACCACGTCAGATTTTCTCTAACTCGGCGCTCATGCATCCGACGACCCTCGACGTTCAGTCGCCGCACCCTTCGATTTCTATTCGTCGGCATCTTATGAGCCTTCCAGTGACGACCCTTTGCCCGGTCACCGCTACCCTGACACCCCTTCGTCCGGTCGCCGCAGCTCTCACTCCCCGTCGCCGCTACATCGCCAATCCCGCCCTCCGCCACTTCGGCGCTTTTCCTCGCCGAGCTTCTCTGGATGACCGCAACAGAAAAACTAGATATTGCAGCTTATAGAGGTGAAGCTGCAATGCCAATGACGACCGAAAATCCTCTACTGACGCTTCCCACGCACCATAGCCTGCTTAAAGTACAAGTCGACCATGTTCCTGTGGCCGCCCTTATTGATACAGGTGCGCACCTGTCTATCATGAGCGCTTCTCTACGCTGCCGCTTACAAAAGATTATGACGCCATATACGACGCAGGCAATACGTGTTGCCGATGGCGGTACTGTACCAGTAATCTGAATGTGCACTGCTCGTGTCAGCATTGCCGTCGTCATGCCGTGGTCCTTTTTGCCGTGCTAGCCTGCTGCCCTCATGACCTCATACTTGGCCTTGATTTCCTTTCGGCACACTCGGCCTTAATTTATTGTTCGTCTGGTACCCTCAGCCTTGTTCTACCAATCTTTGCCGACTACTCTGCAAAGCCCACCAGCCGCTTGAGCCCAACCACTTTCGTTCGCCTGCCACCTCGAGCCGTCACGCACGTGTCTTTGTCATCAACCCCTCCCGTTCCTGACGGTGATTATATCGTTACGCCAATTACTGACGTTTGGCTGACGCGCAGTGTTACTGTGCCCTATACCATCGCGACCATAGCGGATAACTTTGTGTTACTTCCGCTCCTTAACTTTGCTTTCACTCATCAAGTGTTGCCCTGCCAGATGTCTCTAGCGCAGCTAACTGCCATAACAAAGGACGATGTCAGTGTTGTCGCTGTAACTGCTCTTGATCGAAGCGCAGTCTCATGGTCAACCAGCTCAGACGATGGTATTTTTCGAAACATGATTGGATCGGAGCTGTCACCTCACCAGGCCGACGCTCTCTGCCAAGTTTTGGCCTCGTACAGTGACATTTTTGACACCGACGATCGTCCATTGCGCCAGACTAAAATTGTCACTCACCGAATCAACACTGGTGACTCTGCGCCCATTCACCGTCGGCCGTACCGCGTGTCAGCGTCCGAGCGAGAAGTGATTCAGAAAGAAGTGGCCAAAATGCTTACGAAAAACGTAATCGAACCATCAACGAGCCCTTGGGCATCTCCCGTGGTATTAGTATAAAAGAAAGACGGCTCATCGCGTTTCTGCGTTGATTATCGCCACCTCAACAAAATTACCAAAAAAGACGTGTACCCTCTACCACGCATTGACGATGCCCTCAATTGCCTCCATGGAGCCACCTTCTTTTCATCTGTTTACCTCCGATCTGGCTACTGGCAAATTGCTGTAGATGACATGGACCGAGAAAACACCGCCTTCGTTACCCCTGACGGTCTTTACCAATTCAAGATCATGCCATTCGGGCTCTGCAACGCTCCAGAGACCTTCGAGAGAATGATGGACACGCTCCTACAAGGATTTGAATGATCGACATGTTTGTGTTACCTGGACGACGTGATCAATTTCTCACATACCTTTGCAACCCACCTTGAACGCCTTTCGATCATTCTGTCCATATTTCGACGGGCCGGCCTGCAGCTCAATTCCTCCTAGTGCCACTTCAGTCTTCGTCAGATTACCGTATTGGGTCACCCTGTTGACGCTGCCGGCCTATGGTCAGACCCGGCGAAAGTACGCGCTGTAACAAACTTCCCAGTCCCACGCTCTGTCCATGATGTTCGCAGTTTTGTGGGCCTTTCTCCTACTTTCGCCGGTTCGTGAAAAACTTTGTGGCACTCGCACGGCTACTCACCGACCTTCTCAAACAAGACGTCCCATTTTCTTGGGGCCCTCCTCAAGCTGACGCCTTCTCTCAGCTAATCACAGCTCTAACGACACCTCCTATTCTTGCACATTTCGACCCCGATGCTCCTACAGAAGTGCGAACAGACGCGAGTGGTCACGGAATTGGTGCAGTTTTGGCGCAAATTCAGCAGGGCAACGACCGTGTAATCGCGTACGCAAGCCGTCTGCTTTCTAAGTCTGAATGCAATTATTCTATACCAGAACGGGAATGTCTCGCTCTTGTTTGGGCGGTTTCGAAATTCCGTCCTTACTTGTATGGCCGCCCTTTCCGTGTCATCACAGATCATCACGCGCTGTGTTGGCTTTCTTCTCTGAAGGACCTCACTGGACGACTTGGTCGTAGGGCATCACGCCTACAGGAGTATTCCTACTCGGTAGCTTATAAGTCTGGACGTCTCCATCTGGACGCCGATTGCTTATCCCGCTACCCTGTTGATCAGCCCGATGAACCAGACATCGAGCCTAGCCTCAGCGTCATGTCAATGTCCTAGTTTCTTCAGATTGGTGATGAACAACGTCGTGATGCTTCTCTGCGACCTTATTGACCGTCTCGAATCTGCTCCGAACGACACGTCACTTCGCATGTACGTCCTCTTGAATGGCACGCTGTACCATCGTAGCCTCCAGCCAGATGGCCCTGAGCTCCTTCTTGTAGTGCCGAAAATTTTGCGTTCAACCGTGCTGCACGAGCTTCACGATGAACCAACTGCTGGTCATCTGGGTGTATCTCGGACGTACGACCGCGTGCGTCGCCGCTTCTTTTGGCGCGGTCTCGCCCGATCCGTTCGCCGTTACGTGTCCTCCTGCGATAAATGCCAACGTAGGAAGCGACCTACTGCGCCCCCGGCTGGACTTCTTCAACCGATCTCCATCCCAACCGCACCTTTCTTCCGTGTTGGTATAGATCTTCTCGGTCCTTTTCCCTTGTCGAAATCGGGCAACAAGTGGGTCGCCGTTGCTATAGACTTCGCGACTAGGTATGACATCACTCGAGCGCTCCCCACCAGCACCACTACTGACGTTGCGGAGTTTTTGCTCCACGACGTCATCCTACAACATGGCGCTCCTCGCCAATTACTCACGGATCGCCGCCGCGCAATTTTGTCCCGTGTGATCGGCGATCTTCTGCGCTCTTCCTCGACGCACCACAAGCTGACCAATTCCTACCATCCCCAAACAAATGGCCTTACCAAACGGCTAAATCGGACCCTAACGGACATGCTCGCGATGTATGTGTCCTCCGAACACCATGACTGGGACCTGGCGCTACCTCACGTGACCTTCGCGTAAAATTCTTCGCGCCACGACACTACTGGTTATTCACCCTTTTATTTCTTTTATGGCCGTGATCCAAAGTTACCACTCGACACCCTACTTCCCACCACTACAACGCCGTCAACCGAATATGCACGCGACGCTATTGCTCGTGCCGACCACGCATGTCAGATCGCTCGCTCCAGACTTTCGTCTTCGCAAGCCACCCAGAAAGCCATCTACGACAGCCGGCATGCTGACGTTCACTTCTCACCCGGTTCTCTTGTTCTCCTGTGGCGCCCAATTTCTCGAGTTGGCTTATCAGAGAAGTTGTTGTCTCGCTACATGGGTCCTTACCGTATCATCCACCAGGTAACCGACGTCACCTATGAGATCATTCCTGCATCTGAGACCACAAGCCTGCCTGCAACCACACCCAGTGATGTTGTGCACGTCAGCAGGCTAAAACCTTACCACCTGCCTACTGAAGGTCGTAGTTAATGTGCACCGAGACGGCGTTTTACCGCCGGGTGAGGGGTAATGCTACGTAGCTGACATATCAGCCGTCTAAAGACGACAACGAGGAATTGGTCTGTCAGTTGTGCGTGCTGTCTTCCGTCTTAGTCGACGCCATAAGCATCAGTTTGAATATAGATTTTAAATAGACACACCTTAGGTCATTTTTACGTAACAATATTATTGCCGCGAATAGCTCTTGAAAGTGGTCGTGTTTTCTATGCTTCATTCTAAAGCCTCATAAGTACATAATTTATAGATGTTTTATTCTTTTGGAAATGATAAAATTGAAGATGCTTCTGACTTTTGGTGTTGTTCTGTCCTAAAAACGACTGTGGTGGTTAACTGAACTTTGGAGAAAGTGTCGTCAAGAAGCAGAGTACTTTACTCTTCTGATTTAACGAATAACAGTGCAAAAAAGTGGTAAAAATGCTTAACAGTATTGTAGACATCGCGGACATGACTGGTGAATTCCCTGTAAATAAAATATCCGCTATTGTTGCAACATTAGAATGTCACGCTGGAACCACGCCGTCTCAGTTTCATGGAAGGGGAGTGGTGCTGGTGTATATAAAACAAGCTTAATTTTTGTAGAGCTGCTCTCCTGTAGAATCAGAGAAGAGGCTTTTGTGATTCTGTTTCATCCTAAAAAGACAAATTTGATGATAATTATGTATTCCAAAAATGAACAAAGTTGAAATTGCAAATAGCAAAGTCAACCTTTATTACATTTGGCTGGTGAAGAGCCATGTGACAAACACAAGCGTGCAACTGCAAAGTGTGCAATAATCAAGCATATGCAGCTTACACACTGTCAAAATAAATTTAGAGATTGTAAGACATCATAAATAAGATCGAGGTAGTAGACACCATAGCGTGTCTTATGCAGTGCAGCTGCACGCATTCACTGCAGATTTTGTCTTCTTGTATACAGCCTTGCAAACTCTGCAATGGATTGCGAATACGGCAAGTTTTAGGAAACCCTTCCTCTGTGTTCTTTCGTCGGCAGCCTGGCCCCTGCACAAAAGAGGCAAGACATAATATTAGAAAAACGTAATAGCTAGAACACCAAAGCGGCATTTTTCGCCCTCGGGATGTACTCATTCATCATATTTCTTGCGTTGAAGAACCGACATGGTTGAGTTATTGAGCTTTGCCTATTTTGACACATGTTTGGCTCAAACACTTGGCATCTCACCAGGCTTTTAGTTAAGTAATTCGATAACCTAATTGCACAAAATCAATGACGTAGCCAGCAATATCTCTTCGGGGAGGAGGGGGTTCAACCATAAAAACAACCTTATAATGTATCTGCTGTATTTCTATTTGACATTTCTATTTTTATACGACACTCTATGCATTCTTGCATGCGTGCACGTTTCACAAAGCATGAGCATCTGCTTGATTCTCTAAAGCTATGTGTGGTTGTTCATTGGTATTGTGAGCTGCATAGACACTGTATATCGAAGCTATGTTTTACGCGTAGTAGCAACAACAGCACACTTATTGGGCCCAATCGCATTGTGTTTTGTTCTTCTTAAACTGTCTCTTATAGTGATATGACCTGAGCAGGGGGGGGAATGAACAAAAAAAAACAAGAAAAAGGAGAACTTATCCTCTCGTAGATACAGACGATCATCTAACGAAAGTGTGCTTCGCCGTATATTTCGGCTAGGGTAGCAAAGATTCACCGGAGAGAAAGCCGCTCAGGAGTACGGTGAATGCAGGGCATCGAAAGTTTGCTATTTTGTTTCCTCTCAGCTTGTTTGTCAAGTTTTCGCGCCGCGCTAGAAATGGTGTGGTGTGCAAGCTTCATCGAAACACTTGACAGCAATGGCGTCCGCAGTAACTTAGAAGTGTGGCAGCTCGGGCTAGTTGGTATGGCATGACGATAGTTATAGCGCGAAAACAAAACGACGACACAGAGACAAGAGGGACACGAAAGACACGAGCGCTAACTTCCAACTCAGTTTATTGCGCAGAGCACGAAAATATATAGAGGAGACCGTATCCATGTGATAAAATCCATATGGCACAAAGAGCACAACATGAGTAAGAGTAAAACAAAGACAAAAACAAAAGCACAGAAAAACGGCAAAGAAAAATTTACAAGAAAACGAAACATAAAAGTAAAGATAATATAACTACTTGCGCGCACCGAAACCTTCGAGTAACCTGAGTTGCTTCTCGAACAGAGCCTCGGATGGCTTGCTAATACAAGGCACCTGTTCGCGTTCCATCTGCGCGGCCTCGACAATGACTCCGGTGCGCTCATCTCTGTGCTTGTACAGCGTGGCTGTGTCCTTGAGCAGGGGCGCACAATTGCACTCAGTGCAGTGTTGAGCAAGAAAACCTTCTTTCCCGTTTCTAACATAATTAGCGTGTTCTCTATGCCAATCGTTCAGACACCTTCCGGTTGTTCCGAAATAACAAGCACCGGCATGAAAGGGGGGTCCTATAGACAACTTCCCAGGAGCAGGCCGCGTACCTGTTTCTATGTTGAACATTGCATTCCGTTGATGACTGCGTTTTCAGAGGGTTCCTTTCAGGGGGCAGTAAATGAGAAAAATGAACACAGCACAGTTCCCTGAAATCAGGAACTGTTCACGTACTCCCGCAGCGAAAACGAATTCACGTACAAATAATCTTTGCCGGAGGTGAATTCTAAAAGCACACCAATGTAATGTGATATAAAGTAAGAATTACTCACTCCACCGCGTTACACGTTTGGTGGCTACACTAGTGATCAGAAGGCTCTCAGCAAAGTGAAAGTAAACGAAGCAACAAACCATATGTTCTGCTTCCTGCCATTAATCACGTAGTTTGTTAGTCACCCCGGCGAAAGCAGGGTCTCAAACACCCACTCCGACACTACCGTAAATACAAACAGCAATTAATAGACGCACAGAGGGTTTGTATACGAAGCATGGTGATCTGTTAGCAAATAATAGAAGCACACGAGACGAAATAAACTAAGCACGTAGAAAAGTTCAGCAGCAGACAAAACGCCATCCGCTGCTGCCTGGGCGCAACTGTTGCCAGACTTGAAGTGGGGGTCTCGCTAACTCTACCGATTCAAGGCTTACGGAAACCATGCTACCACTCTAAATGCATGTATTTTGCTGTATTGTCATTTTATAAAACGAGATGAGTAAGAAAAGCGTTTATTATACAAAGATAGGCATTTATTAACCGCAATTGCGAACACTCTCGTTATCAGGCGCTTTTCTCGGCCCATGCAGTTCACTCAAGTGGAGGGAGCATTTCCAAGACCTCCCTTGGCGAAGGAAACGTGGAGGAGCGTTCATGAAATGCAGCGGCTCCTTGAGTAGAGGAGCACGCCCCACCATGACCTCGTCAAGTCGAGGGGAGCCCTTGAGTGAAGGAGCGTTTGTGAATACGGGCCTCAGTGTGCGCCGCTGTGGAAAATTGTTGATTGTACTCTTGTTCATTGCGTTAACTCTATGTGCGAACTATGTGTCCTTGTGCGCATGCGTAGCATTGCATCAGCATATATGAGCAAACACGTCTGCTTGTGTGCCGCTGTGGAAACTTGTAGATTGTACTCTTGTTCATTGCATTCATTCTATATGCGTACTATGTGTACTATATGTCCCTGTGTGCATGCGTAGCTATATGTACTGCATCAGCATTATATTAGGCGTCGGGTAATCCATGTATGGGCTTGAGTCACCAACTATCCGCTGAGGAGCCGTGCTGGGGCATGAGAACGTACGTCGCAGCAGGCAACTTTTTTTAAAAAAAAGACAGCTTTTCTTGGGGACCTTCATCGCAAATATTTTGATCCGTCTGTCTGTCTGTACCTTTGTCCATTTGTCCAATCTTAACAGCTTTAAGTACTTGAAACGGCAGACCCCATCCGCAGCGCCCACCAAGGTTGCTCAAGGTTCAGCGTCCATACATGTAAATTGTCGATTAAAAAGACATATTGCGTATGTCTGGGGCACTATAACAACACACATATATTCTGCATGTGCGTCTTTACTAAAAATGCATACATAAGTAATTTTAAGGACCGTAGCGCTTATCACGCTGCGCTGACCATGAAACGCTTGCATGAAAAGGAGTGTGTTTTCAACGCTTTGCTTAAACGAGACGGTGGTTGCAACTACCCGTTGCCTTGCGTTCTACACCTTCTCACCTCTGAGACGGGCGCGCACAGCCATCTCGGAGCCACGCGTTTCATTTTTGAAGAAAACTGCCAGATGGCGCTCATGTCTCACGTGTGATGTCTCAAGTTCAAGCAAGATTAGAAATTAAGCAACGTGGAATAGGTAGGCTTGCTTTAGGAGCTCACGGGAATACACCAAATCAGGGAGTACAAGGTGATATGGGATGAACATCATTTGAGGGCAGGGAAGCTAGCAGCAAGATAAAATTTGAGAAGCGATTGAGAAAAATGGGGGAAGAGCGTTGGGCTAGGAAGGTTTTCAGCTACTTGTACATGAAGAATGTCGGTGCAAATTGGAGGAAGCGAACCAGAAAATTGACTGGTAAATACTTAGAAAACAGCAGGTGGTCAAACGAAAAAGAACTATCGGTTAGGAAGAAAGTGAAGGAAACGGAGACTGACATGTGGAGAATGGGCATGATTAAGAAGTCCGCACTAGAGATCTATCGAACTTTTAAGCAGGAAATTGCCAAGGAAAGGATCTATGATAATACTCGGGGTAGTTCTCTACTGTTTGAGGCCAGGACGGGAGTACTGCGAACCAAGACATATCGGGCCAAATACGAAGGGGTCGACACAGTATGCAGTGCGTGTGGAGAGGAAAAAGAAACTGCCGAACACTTGATAATGTTCTGTAAAGGGCTTCACCCTATAGTTCAGGATGATGGCGCAGAGTTGTTCAAAGCACTGGGGTTTAGGGACCGGGAGGGCAAAATAGACTTTAAGCGGGTAGACTTAACTAGAAGGAGGTTATCTAATTGGTGGCTAAAGTCAAGGCACGAGTGAAAATTAAACCCTTCACTGCGAAGTACGAATCCTCAGCTTCATTATTTAAAGGAAAAAAAAGATAAATGTAATGGTTAGTTCACTAAGTATTACGGCTAGGTGGCGTTAGCCGCCGCCCGATCTAAAGGGTACAGCCACATCCATCCATCCATGATGGACTGGGTGGTGACTGGCGTGATAGCTGGACGTTTTTTTTTTTTGAGCGCTCCCGATCGACTGCGCAGATAAGTGATTTTGCATGTTTTGAGGTTGCCTTTATAATTATAAGGCAGCAGTTAAAATCTTTGTAGCACTAATTACACTGTACGGCTTTTCCGGGGGTCTTTACTAGTTTGTGCGTGTGTGTGTGTGTGTTTCTTTGTGTTTTTTCTTCTCTTGCTACCCTGTGGGGGACGTACACGTACATTGAACACGCAAATTGTTGTAGCGGAGCTTAGACTTTCTCTTTTTCGTAGGGCAGGGATCGTGTTCTGTAATTATCGAGTGAGACAAATCATAAGTACCATTGGTGTCATAAAGACATGGTTAAAAGGCTGTAAAGTGTTCAGGATGCGGAGTAAGTTTGAAAATGGACTCATAGAAAAAGCAAATAGAGCTGAGGCTGACGCGAAGCGTAGGCAATGTGAGGTCGAGGAAAAAATGTAGAAAACGATGGATACCCAGAGAGAACTGCTGTTGAGAATCACTAAGCTGGAGCCTGCATTGGCGACAGCGCAAGAGAAAACGAGGGCAATGAGAGAAAAGGTGAAGTTCGCCGAGGAAGCACTAGCCAACGTGTACGAAGGAGCGGATGACGGAGAGAACAGTAGGGCACCGACAACCAGAACGGCGAAGAAGAAAGAGCTAGCACATTTGGAAAAAACAGGTTCCGCCACTTCAATAGACCTCGACCGGGGTAGGTCACAGCGTGACCTCACCGGTGCACGTGCTAGGCGGTGGTTGGCAAAACACTCCCGCTGGTGGCTGAGTGGGGTGGAGTTGCTCGGTGTTTGGGGCATCTACTTTTTTCTTTTTGAAACCTTAATCTTCATCTCACGGTGGCAACATTAGCTGTGGCATGTGTCAGAGAACATCTAGGTGTGTGATCAAGTGCCTGATGAAATATTTGCCACGCTGGCGGGCTGCTTATCTCGGAGAAGTGAAGACACGTGGCGGCCTGTGCGAGGAACAGCGGCATCGTCTTCGAAATTCTGCAGTGTTGACTGTGACTGTGGCGTGTAGTGTGCGTTGAAAGGCATCGACAATATTGGTTAATCTTTACGGATGGTGAAACTGGGAATGTGTGCATTGTGAATAATGTGATGCGTCCTGTTTGCGAAAACACTGGAATTAGTTATGGGCCGGTTTTCATAACCGATCGTCAATGAAACTTTACGATCTGACATTGTAGTCAAGGTGAAAATACATTAGGCGTGATCATCTGTGAGGGGGTACATCTCATCGTATGCGCAGCGTGCAGAAAAAAAGTGCATGAAATCCGGGTGATATATACGACTACGCATGAGCTATAAGCATGTTGTAGCGTTGCCGAATCTGCATATATGTTTCATCATGGCTATAACTTGTAATATCAGATACCTGATACGTGTTAATGGAAACAGCGGAGATTTCGGTTTCTTATCTACTTTGTACTTTTAGGGCTCGATTCGTATGAAGTGATAATGTTCGTTAGAAGTTTGTGTATAAGGCCTAAAGGGGCGATAGGTACGCAAACGCCTTATAGGTGTCAAATGCAGCAAGGTAACTGTGCCAGATAATATTATATATTATTAAGACGTCGGGTTTTGCATCACATGAATTTTCACAAGGTTTTTGAGAAACGCGGCGGCAGAACTTCACTTTGATTGTCACGAGAATATGTTAACGTCAGCCTAACCCATGGCAAAAAGTGTTTTTTTCGTTCATCTTGACCAGACTTTTGGGCAATGAATGAGAATCTTATCCGTGACTTTGCGCACAGCAGCTCAAACCCATGCCGCCAATGCTGTACCTCGTTTAAAACTGCATTGCACATGCTACGATAGAAGTTGAGCAATTTTAGATCCATGCCATGCAAATATTTCTCAAAGTACCAGTAATCGTGTACATTGAAAACGTTCGCCTTTGAAAAAGATCAGACTTTTTTCATGGATGCCATCTTCGTGGTGGAGCCCACTGCGTGCTAGTCGCATTTCTCAGTACTCTAAACAAAGTTTCTTCATCCAACTACGACGTGCGAATTCCCACACTATGAGCAGTGACCCTTCCACGACCCCCTTATTTCAAAAGCGGCAGTTACTTTAGAACATAGCGATGTAGAAATGTTTGTAGAAATAATGCAGACACGCAGCTCTGCTATGCATAAAGGTGGCTCCAGAGGAACTTTCTTTCCAACCAGCACCTGCTCCGAGAGAGGGTGTAGGGGGCGGGGTGCCCGTAGTGACGTCACACTGTTCACAAACAGGGAGAGGTCTAGGGAGAGGTCGCTAAAGCTGGGCCTGAGCTTCAGCGAAGTAGTGGTGGAACTGGGAGGGGACAAAGCAGCTGGTGTCACAGGTGCAAGTGACACCCAGCTGCAGGACGCTCCAGCTGAAAAGTCACAGCATGTGATAATCGCTGGGGACTCGAATTTACATCGATGCGCAGAAGAAATCAAACAGAGGTTTAGAGGTGACAAGTGGGTTGATGTAGGGACGTTCCCAGGACGCAAGTTGGAAGAAGTCATGAGGAAATCGAGCACAAAACTCAAAAGTACAGCTGGTAGACAAAATCTCGTGATATTTCAGGCGGTTTAAACGATGTCATAAATGAACACTTGGCAGGACTAGCGACCACACTGGCGAAAGAGGTCGATGACATGCACGCCACTTCTCCTCAGGTACAGGTAGTGATATGCACGATACCTGAGGTACCGGTGCTTGACGGAAGCCTGCGAAGAGCTGTTGTTAACGCAAACCAAGAGATATGGCGGATGAGTCGAGAGAAAGGCTTTGGAGTGGTGGAAATAAACAGAGAGGTGCATAGGTGAGGTGGTTTTCGACGAGACCAAATTCGCTTCGATGAGCGGCTAGGTCATGAGGTGGGTTGGGGACTTGCAGGTCGCGCAGTAGCTTTTTTTTGGGGGGGGGGGGGCACGCGGGCCCTTTCAGGAACAGGATACCTAGTAACGAAGAAAACAACCAGGGAGACTCTTTGACCGGGGGTATGAACAGATACGATTTATAAGTAGCACCAATATCTAAGGTAGGTATTGTCCGGGTGAGAAATAGACGTAGCCACGAGCGTCGAGCCAATTAAGACATAGGGTATATTAACATGCATGTTGGCAGGAACAGGCTGAATTGGGAAGAGATACAAGAACAGCAAATAGAGGAGAGGTTGATGGTATACGGTTTTGTAGAAACACATCTTAGAGACATGGAACAACCTCCTAACAATCTGGACTACGCGTGGGAATATTGTAATAGAACAAAAGGCAGCAGAAAGGGGGGAGCTGTTGGTGCGTTCCTTCATAAAAGTACAAACTGGCAAAGGGTCAAGCAAGAGTGCAAGGAACATTTATGGCTAAAAGCTAAAGTGGCAGGGCGAATCACTCTTCTTGGTTTGGTGTACTTTAAACGGGAGCAAAGGCCAGAGAGGAAAACCAGGCAATGGTAGAGTGTATATCAAAGGACATTGAGGAGTTAGGAGGAGAGTGCGAGATAAGTATACTAGGAGATATGAATCTGAACATAGAAGATATAGATGGGTATACCGACCCAACAGGCGAAATTATCATGGATATGTGTGAAAGACAATGTTTGATCATTTGCAACAGTACTGATAAGTGTGAAGGGCAAATAACTTGTGAGTTAGGAAGGCTGCAGTCAACGATAGATTACGCACTGATGTCACATAGGATGCATGATAAGGTCAGGGGAATGCACATAGATGAAGGTGGCTCCAGAAGTCTGGGTAGGGATCACAAGCGTATCAAGCTAAGTTTTGGAAGAGCAGTGAAAGTGGGAAAGAGAAGGATGAGCACCTACACGAACTTTTAATTCAGAAAGGGAAATTGAAATAGCCACTAAACAAATTAAAAAAGTAATCACTGAGGATAATAAAACAGTGTGGACATACAGGAATCTAACAAGACTGTTTGAGCTAGAGCTTGCTAAGGCACGTGACAAGTCAACCCGGAAAAGAAAGCCCAAACCCAAAAGTTGGTGAGATGAGGAAGTTAACAGGGCCATAGCAAAATGTCAGGAAGCCTTTAGGAAACACAGACATGCTAAGCAGCAGGGTGAACTGACAGATGATGTTGAAAAAAAATGGGAAATCTTTTCTAAGCTGTAGAAGGAATGCATCCCTTTTGATCAATGAAAAAATTAGAAGAAAGGGCGCTCAGTGGCTGGCAGAAGTACATAAAAACATAGAAAGGCAGCTGCGAAAAATTGCCCGCAGCTTCCCTCGGGGGAACACTGAGGAGGATTCGGAGCATATAATTGGTTAACGGGGTGTTAAAGTGCGACTTACTTGGGTCGTTGGCTAAATTGGTTAACGTGGTTGTGAAATGGGGTGTTAAATTGCGACTTACTTGGGTCAATGGCTAAATTGGTTAACGTGGTTGTAGGAGGGGGTGTTAAATGAGTGAACACGTACACACGTATGCGAAAGGACGGCGCTGGTCGAAGGGACGTCGATCATTGTGTTTGTGGATTCGTTGGAATTCATTTCACCGCGACCTTGGACGTCGACGCGCCGTACAAACCAACCGACGAGCGGCAACTGAGCGAGCGAGCGCCGACCTTGAGTATATATACAGCGCGACGGCGCATGCGCTGTCAGCTGTCGAATGTTCTCGAAGGAGAAGCGTGCGCGGCACAGATGGTGGGCGACGGCGCGACGGCGCATGCGCGCGCGTCAGCTGTCGAATGTTCGAGAAGCGGTGCGGACGGCGCGGACGGCGTGGACGGCGCACTACAAGGCGCGAGTATAAGATGCTTCCGCATCTAAAAATTTCGGAACCATCTAAACTACCTAAGAAATGAGACGAGCCTAGAGCAGAGGTTTATAACTACAGCTCAAGGTGCTAGGCTACAAGAAGATGAAGCTATTGAATATATAGGAACAAGGGTGACAGAAAAATTTCAACAAAGAAGTGATTTATGCACCACAATAGACAAGGATTAATCGAGTGGCACAATGGCTTCATTTTCACAACAAGAAAGGGAAAGGGCTGAGCAGAGGGTTCCTAGTAGTACATCAACAGGCCCATATGGCATTCCAATTATGCTGATAAGGACACTAGTTCCGAAGTCTAAGCAGGCTTTGAGAGAGGCAGTGAGCAAAATAATAATCGATGGTAAAGTCCCCGTTGAAGCGAAACTTAGCAGGATGACCATGATATATAAAGGAAAGGGGGACAAAGCTGACATAAACAACTACCGTCCTATAACAGTGACATCAATTTTCTACAGGCTGGCGATTCAATTTTAAACGAAAGACTACAGGCATGGATAGAGGATTAGGGGTTGCTGGGGGAACTGCAGAATGGCTTTCGGAAACACAGGAGGCTGGAAGACAATCTGTTCTCACTGACGCAGTGCATTGAAATAGCAGAAAAGGAACACAGGCCCCTGTTGCTAGCATTTTTGGATATCAAGGGAGCATACGATAGCGTGGTTCAAGAGGAATAATGGGGAATACTGGACACACTAGGCGTGGAAGATGCAGTCACAAGTTTTTTTAAAAGGTATCCCTAAAGGTAACAAGGTAATTATAAAGTGGGAAAAACAGGTATCCAAGCCTGCAGAGGTAAAAACTGGGGCTTAGGCAGGGGTGTCCCCTGTCACCATTATTATTCATGAAGTACCTACAAGGATTAGAGGGGAAATTAGAATGAAGTTGACAGGGCTTCAACCTCTCTTTCGTCAAACAAGGAAAACTCATTGAACAGTCACTACCAGTACTGATGTACGCAGATGATATAGTTCTAATGGCCGACAACAAGGAAGATTTGCAGAGATTGGTGGCCATCTGCGGTAATGAGGGAGATAGGTTAGATTTCAGATTCAGTAAGGAAAAATCAGCAGCCATGATTTTAATGACGATGAAGGTAGCTAGAATAGAATACAGGAGGTCACGCTAGAGATAACAGATAAATACAAATATCTCGGCGTATGAGTAAGCAATGGGGCCGCGTATCTAAGGGAACACGAAACATACGTGACGACTAAAGGTAACAGGAATGCAGTGGTAATGAAAAACAGGGCACTGTGGAATTACAATGGCTATGATGTTGTGAGAGGAATAAGGAAAGGGGTCATGGTTCCTGGTCTGACTTTCGGCAATGTGGTCTTGTGCAAGATATCAGAAGTTCAAGTAAGATTAGAATATAAGCAACGTGGAATAGGTAGGCTTGCCTTAGGAGCTCACGGGAATACACCAAATCAGGGAGTGCAAGGTGATATGAGATGGACATTTGAGGGCAGGGAAGCTAGCAGCAAGATAAAATTTGAGAAGCGATTGAGAGAAATGAGGGAGGAGCGTTGGGCTAGGAAGGTATTCAGCTACTTGTACATGAAGAATGTCGGTGCAAATTGGAGGAAGCGAACCAGAAAATTGACTGGTAAATACTTAGAAAACAGCAGGGGGCCAAACCAAAAATTGTTATCGGTTAAGAAGAAGGTGAAGGAAGCTGAGACCGATATGTGGAGAATTGGCATGATTAGGATGTCCGCACTAGAGATCTATCGAACTTTTAAGCAGGAAATTGCCAGGGAAAGGATCTATGATAATATTCGGGGTAGTTCTCTACTGTTTGAGGCCAGGACGGGAGTATTGCGAACCAAGACATATCGGGCCAAATACGAAGGGGTAGACATGGTATGCAGTGCGTGTGGAGAGGAAGAAGAAACTGCCGAACACTTGATATTGTTCTGTTAAGGGCATCGCCCTAGAGTTCAGGATGATGGCGCAGAGTTTTTCGAAGCACTTGGGTTTAGGGACAGGGAGAGAAAAATAGACTTTAAGTGGGTAGAATTAACTAGAAGTAGGTTATCTGATTAGTGGCGAAAGTCAAGGCACGAGTGAAATTTAAACCCTTCACTGCAAAGTACGAATCCTGAACCTCACTATTTTAACGAAAAAAAATCTTGTTTTTGGTTCATTAGGTATTGCGGCTTGGTGGCGCTTGCCACCGCTTGATTTAAAGGGTACAGCCATATCCATCCATACATGATGCATCTCAACAATGGTGGGAGCTGCCATACGCTGTCCCTCTCGACGGCTGCGATCAACTATTTTTGTGAACACACAAGAAGTGATTTTGAGCACGTCATGTGCTCCACTATGGGAGAGCGCTACAGGCCGTCCCTAAATGCCACCCAAGGTTCCTTGTAAATGTGTTACACTGTTTCGGAGTGGTTGCCCTATCGACTACTTCAACGACGACTTATTGCAAAATGACCTCCACGCCAAACCTGGTTGAAACAAAAATTCTGCTTTTTATTCGAAAATATTATTCAAAACTTAAAAAAACAAGATACCACTAGAAAGCACACTTTGTTTAAACTTCATCTTTTATCCAAACACATTGTTTGAATCTCTGATTTTCTCAGTTCATGCTAAAAAAAGACCCTCTAGTATGTTGTCTCTATAGGCCCTCAAGTTTGCGCAGCGCCGTCCGCGGCCCTAGCGGAGAGACGACAAATCTCCGGTATCGCGGCTGGCCTGCGCTTGGTTGGTCGCGCACGTAAAATGTGTTTCTTTGGGGTTCGATTTCGCATTTTTGACGTCATCCTAGAAAGCAGGCACTTCTGCTGCATTGTAAGTTGCTACAAAAAAGAATTAAATACGACGATCTGAGAACTCCCCGTCAAATTTTACCGTTTCCATTGTAAGCAGAGTGAGCAGCAAAGGCGTCAAGAGTGGATTATGGCAGTTCGCCGCCCTAAGCGATAGGTCCACAGTCTTGTCGCTTTGAGCAATTTTTCGTCGTAGATAGTCAAACTATTAACGGAGAGAAAAGTGATGGCTGGACTCATTTTAGGGGAAGTTCATTTGTGAACTGAAGCTGCAGCAAATATACAGCTGCTGTACGTCTCGAGATTGCACGCTGATTTCGGGGCCAACCGCTTGTAATGAGACAGCGGCGGAGCTTATTAGCTTAATACACCACAGTTTGCAAACCGTTGGGTGAGCACTGCAAGTGTTTTGTTGACCTAATGGCTGTATACTTCCCGTCGCCACTGATTGTAAACAGATTTAAGTGGCGTTTTTGCACTGATCGTTCCAAAGAACAAATGGCGATTAATTCAAAACGCTGAGATGTTCCGCTGCTAACATAGAGGTCGTGAGTTTGATTCCCGCATATGGCAGCTGCATTGAATTGGAACGAATGTAGTAACTCAGATTTAGGCTAAAAATGGTAAATCCGCTGAATCCTTGTGCGATTCCACAATAATCCTCATATGAGACCTCACGAGCCATCGGAACAACGCGCACACTGAGGCCAATCTAATTCGCGCTCCACGTCGGTGCTGCGGTGCGTGATATGCAACAGGCCTCATCTTCGATTGATCAGCGACGGTAACGGAACCATGTAATGCCAGAGAATAAAATGAGCAAATATTCATCCCCGCCATTCTAAGAACATGGCGTCCTTGTGAAAAGCGAGATTCGATTTCACGGGAGCGCGTTGAAGTGGCGATCGCGGTATCTCCGGAACAGGCGCTGCACTTGATGGCGGGCTGGTCGAAAGGAGCGACGACGGCGGAGAACGAACGGGGGAGTCGCACGTGAGGCGCGCGTGCGCGATCGTCGCTCGTGGCCTCCGTGCTCACGACAGCTCCGACGCCCGCGAAGATAATGAGCCGCCCCGAAAGCGACACTGAAGCGCGCGCGGCGGACAGCTTTCGCCTCCAGAAAACGGGTCACGGCGTAGGGAGGAAGCGCGAGAAGGCTTGGCAGCGAGTGAGATGCTATCGCTGTCCCAGGCCGCTGAGTCAGTCACCGCCGCCGGTCACTGGGTGCGTCGGGCTAGCAGCCCACGCCGGGTAGCCTCTATGCCGCCCCTGGGAAGAAGCTCCCCGCAGCGCCAGAACCTTGTGCCGTGACATGAGCGACGCCTACGCGCGTGGGCCGCTGACATCAACTCCGGCGGCACGCAGACCTCCGACGAAAGGCAAGGATGTCGAAAGGGGGTTCACGTATTGGAAGCACGCAAATGGTTTGAATGAGCTATTCACCCCGAAATATTTCCGAACCAAGGGCGCTGAAATGGAACTTCAGCGCGAGCAAGCACGAAGGCTTTATTAAATACTTCTACGTAGGACTGTCCGTATTTAATTAAGAACGACGCATCAGCCAGTCGGCAGAGCACTCAGCGTCTCAATCCCTGCTTCTGGCCCCGTTACGTCACATGATGGTGAGAGAGCCATACGCTGTCCCTCTCGACAGCCACGATCAACTAATTTTGCGAACACAACGATTTTGAGCACGTAATGTGCTCTACTATGGGAGAGTGCTACAGGCCGTCCCTTAATGTGTTTAGGAAAAGTAGTTAACGATTTAGAGTACTAGGTACTCTACTATGGGAGAGCATAAGCCGTCCCGTTGACCTATTCGGTCGACATATTCTTTTATATATTGTTAAACTGTTCTGAGTAGTGGCCCTATCGACCACTTCAACGACGACTTATTTCGAAAAAACCTCCACGATGAACCGGGCTTGGAACAAAAAAGTTTTTGCTTTTTATTTGGAAATATTATTCATAACCTAAAAAAAACGAGAAACTGCAAGAAAGCACACGTTGTTTAAACTTCATCTTTTATTCAAACACATGGTTTACTTCTCTGATTTTTTTAGTCATGCTAAAAACAGACCCTCGAGTATGTTGTTTCTATAGGCAATCTAGTCCCTCGAGATTGCGCAGCGCCGTCCGCGGCCCTAGCGGAGAGACGACGTGCTATGTTGTTTTCCCTGTGGTTGTCGCCGACAGCTGGTATTTAGAGTAGAATAGGATAGACTGCTGGAGAGGTCGGCAGGATGTGTGCTCACATGATGTTACGGGTAGCAGTAATGCAAGTAAAAAACTTTTTAAAAAGACCAAATTATCACGGTGGAGTGCGAGCGATGGATAGTTCCTTTAGAGTGCAGTGTACGCCGCATTCATCAGTAATCCATTAATTGGTGATCCAAGCAGAGATTTTTCGAAACCTACGACGTCGTGGAGGGCTCGGGCGGAAACTGGGGGGCATGGATGTTCATCTTTGATTTTGGCGTCTCTTTTTTTTTGTTCTCGCTAAGACTCCGCTAGTGCTAACGCTGATGTTTCTCACTGTTACAAGCTGCCACTCTAGCGTCGCCAGCGCGAAGTCGGCGACGGGAATGACAGCAGGTTGGTTCGTTCCGTACGCAAGCAGAGACAGTGAAGAGATCAGAGACGTGGGAAAACAAAACAACTTTACTCTAGTGATATTGCAGCACACGGGATCTAATACAACACTTCTATACAACTAACAAAATACAACGACACTTGATACAATTAAAGAAATATATAACAGAAAAACTAAATCAGCTTACGAGAGACAACTATTACAAACTACACAAACTAACAAGAATAGAACGACAGAGGAGAAAGTTCGAAGATATAAACAGGTGAAGGCATACGTGTGATGACCGGCAGCGTTGTGTCCCCGACGATCGGATGCGAGAAGTCGAAGAGAGTTCTGGCACGACTGCGATGTCGGCGGTGTTGCAACGCTGGTGGCTCCGGGAGGCTAGTGCTTGCAGGTGACTTCGAGCAGGTTGAGCTAACTCGAGGCGAAGTCCCGATGTCTACGTTGCAGACGTTAATATCGCGTCACAACTAGACGAACGGCTAGGTTTAGGTGGCCAGCCGATACAGAGCCACACTAAAAACTTCTAGAAGAGATGCTTGTTGATCTGTTTCTACACCATGTTGGTCAGCGACTAGTCTGCCTAGCAGGGCAAAATCCTGCGCTTAAATCCCCCTCGTGTCTCCTCGCTCTCTTCCTTGGGGACAAGAGACCTCTACCTGGGTCCAATCATGCGCGTTTAATTGATGGAAACTCCGCCCCCAAAAATATTTTGACCCCACCCCTTTTTAATTGGGAGAGGGCCCGCAACTAGCGAGAGTGACAACCTGTCGGGTTGTTGTCATACGGCTTGGCCACCTGAGCGTTTCCCACGCTTTTCCCCGTGGGAACGGTCAACCACTTAGCTCTCAGCCGTGGCGTCTCATAGTCTAATCCTTTTTCGGGGTATACCGTGGCCTTCTACGACCTTGCAGACGCCGCCGCAGTTACAAAAGGGTCGACTGTCGGCGGCGACGTTCTAAGAAGAGCGCCCCATTCTGCTCTTCTCGGCTCCCTTTCATGCGCCACCGTTTCTCCCGGTCAGTCGGGGAGTACGGCGCCCGTTAATTGCCGTGACGCGGTGTCGCCAAAAATGGCCGTCCGTGACATTGCCCCCCACTTTCAGAATGTTATTCATAACATTTGTGCACACGGAGGGGAATTTTTTCGACAACAAGGAACAAAACACTACCAACAAGGGAGACATGAGGACTGCCCCTCTCATACACAACATACATAGGCAGAGTGCATCAAAGTAACAACAAAAGAAAAAACAAACAATCGTTAGAGTACCAGGTTCATTTACACGCAACAATATCAATGCGCCATACAACCAAGAAGAGGAAATAGCCGTGTACGGCAGCCATCAATACAGAATACACTGCACTAATGCATACTACGAAACAAAACGGAACCGGTGCGCTCCTCTACTGTAGTGCAATCCTTCAATGTGCATTACAGCAAGTAAAAACAGCCAATGCACCAAGCAACAAGAAAATAATTCAAAATACACTTCTTATACAATTAAATACGCACATACAAACAGAAATCAACCGACGAAAGGAAAAAAAACAACGTGCTCGTAGACCTCAAGAAGTATATCCGGCTCAAGTAATCGGCTCCCACGTTTTCGCTACCCTTAATATGCGTAATGGTGAACTGGTACTCTTGGAGTAGTAAACTCCATCGAAGTACTCGAGCGTTCAGCTGTTTCGCCCGTTGGATATAACTCAGAGGCTGGTGGTCTGTCTGGACACAAAAATGTACTCCATATAAGTACATGGAAAATTTCTGAATTCCCCATACCAACGCGAGACATTCGCGTTCGATGGTACTATAGGAAGCCTCCCGTGGAAGTAGCTTTCGGCTGGCATAAGCTGTGGGGTGGAGCTTGCCTTCGTGGGCCTGCATGAGCACGGCTCCGAGACTTGTGTCCGATGCGTCCGTTCGAAGTACGAATGGTTGGTGCAAATCTGGTAGCCGTAGTATCGGCTCCGTCGAGACATGTTGTTTGAGACTTCGAAAAGCCTCCTCGTGGGCTGCTGTTCATTTCACCGAGTTAGCTTCGCCTTTCCGAGTTAAATCTGTAAGGGGAGCACTGATTTCTGCGTAATTCGGGATAAATTCCCGATAGTACCCGGTCAAACCGAGGAAGGCGCGCACTTGTCGCTTGGTTGAAGGACGTGGTGCAGCTTCGATCTTGTCGAGTGTTTTCCCCAGTGGTTGCAATCTGCCCCTGCCAACTCGGTGTCCTAAGAAGGCGATTTCTTCTACACCAAGTTCGCATTTACTGGGGCGCACCGTAAGCCCGGCCCTCTGTATGCGCTCAAAAAGCAGTCCCAGAGACCTCAGGTGCTCTTCCCATGTCTCAGTGGCCACCAGGACATCAACGTAGTAGTGGTCCACACCGAGTTTACCTTCTGTAACCTTCCGCATTAACTTAGCAAATACAGCAGGCGCTGTCTTGATGACGAATGGCATGAAGCGGAACTGATATAGTCCCGATGTCGTCGAGAAGGCCGTCTTCGCTTTGGACTCTTCGGTCAGCGGGATCTGCCAATAGCCCTTCACGAAGTCGAGCTTCGAGAAATACTTCTTCTTTCCCACTGTAGCAAACACCGCGTCAGTTCTTGTCATAGGTTCGGAGTCGGCCACCAGAATGTTGTTCAGGCGTCGAAAATCGATACACAGTCGATTTGTCCCGTCGGGTTTCTTTACCAAAATGACTGGCGAATTATAAGGGGACTCTGATTTCTCGATGATGCCGAGCTTCTCCATCTCCCGCACCTCTTTCTCTACACCTTCCCGCGTTGCGAAGGGAAGAGGGTATTGTTTCACGTGGACGGGGTTACTCGTGGTGAGTTCGAGGTTGCAGTGGATCCAGTCAGTTTTGCCCGGGACATCCGAGAAAATACGAGCGTGTTCCCTGACAATTCTTTGCAGCTGTCCGATCTGCTGAGCGTCCAGTTTGTCGGAGAGCTTCACGTTTTCTTCCCCTTCTACTTTCAGCCAGTCAGGGGTTGGAATATTCTCGTCCTCGCTCGATTCCACAACACCAAATGTCACGTTGCATACCTTGGTGGAGGGGCTGTCCCTCTCCTCGTATCTTTTTAGTAAGTTGGCGTGGAAGATTTTTCTGCCGCCAGCCGTGTCTACGACTTAGTCAGCTTCACCTTTCTTTTCCCGGATTTCAAAAGGGCCCTTCCATTGCAGTAGCAGCTTATTCGTGTCGGTTGGAAGTAAAATCAGTACCTTGTCTCCGGGGTTAAAACTCCGCTCCTTCGCCTTTCGATTGTACAGCTTCGTGTACCGTGCTCCGGCTTTTTCCAACTCCTCGTGTGCCAGGCGGCACGTTTCCTCCAAACGGTTCCGAAGATCGAAGACATGCTGGTACGTCGTCTTAGCTTCTTCAGTCAAGTCGGCGTTCGTCCACAGCTCCTTCAGTATCGCCAAGGGTCCCCTCACATGGCGGCCGTAGAGAAGCTCGAAGGGTGAAAACCCCATACTGGCCTGCGGAACCTCCCTATAGGCAAAGAGGAGAGGTGCCTGGTAGCGGTCCCAATCTCTCGGTTTTTCGGCGCACATGCGCTTCAACATTAATTTTAAGGTGCCGTTGAATTTTTCCACCAAGCCATTCGCCATGGGGTGATATGGGGTGGTGTGGAGCTGGCGCACGGAAAGGAGCCGCGCTACTTCCTTCATCAGGTCCGATGTGAAGTTCGTGCCACGGTCGCTCAGTACCTCGCGGGGGACGCCAAATCGGGAGAACATCTCGACCAGGGCTTCGGCCACTCGCTCAGTTTCGATACTCGGGAGCGCCACTGCGTCTGGATACCGGGTGGCATAATCCATCAAAGTCAAAATGTATCGGTTCCCATGCTTTGAGGGCGGGTGAATCGGTCCCACTATATCGATCGCCACTCGCTTGAACGGGGTGTCGATTATGGGTGCCCTCCCCAGTGGAACATGTGGTACACGGCCCTTTGGTACAGTGCGCTGACAAATGTCACATGAGGCGACGAACCTTTTCACGTCAGCTGTGATGCCTGGCCGAAAGAACTCCTCCGAGATCCGGTCCTTCGTTTTCTGCGTGCCCAAGTGTCCTGCCATTATACCATCGTGTGCCGTTTTAAGCACAGCCTCTCGGTGGCAGCGCGGAACGACTAATTGGCGTACAAGCCGTCCGTTGGCTTCTGTGTACTGTCGGTACAGCAGTCCCTGTTCTTGTTTGTACTCGATAATTCCCTTCTCATTTCGGCATGTTTGCTTCCTGCCGATCTTCTCAAAACACTGTTTGAGTGTCGCATCTGCCCTCTGCTCGCAGCCATAGTTATCTCCCGGCAATCCCGCCGGGGTCCCAGGCGTACGAAGCTTGGCAAATTTTCCCGGCTGTGCATGCGCTTGGGAACGGGTTATAGCTGCTGCCACAGGCTCTTCTCTTAACTCCTTTGTCGCGACTGGGTTTTCAGTCTGCTTTCTGGGATCATTAGGAGGTCTTACGTCCTCGATATTGCCCAGAATGAGGTCATACAGTGGATCTTGCAGACAAAGTGCTGTCAGATTGCCAGTAAAGTAGGGGGTGTCCACCTCAATCCGTGCTTCGGGCAGCATCCTCGCTGTTCCGTCAACCAAGTAGACGAGTCTGCTTGTACCTGTCAGCTCGTCTTCCTTCACCAACTTCCTCCGCACGATTACTGTGCTGCACCTCGTATCCCGCAACACTGATATGTCTGTGCCTCGGAGGGTCCCTGTGGCCACTGGTAGGTTCTCGGCCAGATTTTTCGGCCGTGTCACCCTTACGGCGTTGACGACGGGGACTTTTTCGCCATTCATAAGCTCGACATACCCGTCGCATATGGGATCCTCACGCGTTTCCCTCGGTGCGTAGAGGCAGGACGCCTGGAGGGAGTTATTTGCTCCTGACCGGCAGTCGTTTGCCCTATGTCCTTTTTTCCCACACTTGAAGCAGACGATGGCTACATTAGCGGCAGGTCTGTTGCGACACAAGTGCGGTGGGTGATTCCCACGATTGCAAATATAGCACCGTGGTAGTGGTGAGTGGCTGTTGCCTCCTTTTTCGTATTTCCCCTTTTCGTCCGTAATGGGACCATCTTTCTTTGTTTTCGCTAGGCTTGCTCCACCCTGAGCTTCCAAAAACTGGTCTGCCAGCTCAAGCATGTCTTCCAGAGATTCCGCCCTCCTTTCTTTCAAATATAATGCCAGGTTCGAACCACATCCATGCAAAAACCTCTCTCTAATCAACAATGCTCGGAGGGACTCGAATTCTGTCTCAGTTTTGGACAGCTCAACCCATCTATCGAAGTAGTGTCTTAAGCGAGCCGCGTACTGTCTTGCTGTTTCACCCCCTACTGGCCTCTCCTTATTAAACTTGTCTCGGAACCCATCCGCCGTGAAGCGAAAGCGCTTCAGGAGGGCGGTTTTAACCTTGGTGTAGTCCGCTGCATCTGCAGGCGGTAGCCTGCCATAAACACTTAGCGCCTCTCCTGTAAGACATGTCGAAAGCGCCGTCACCCATTGGCTTTCAGGCCACTTTTGCCCTCTGGCGACGCTCTCAAAACGGCGTATAAACGCATCTAAGTCGTCCCTTCCTTCGTCAAAGGTGACGAGCAGTCTACCTGCGTGTATTCTCAAACTCGGCTCCTCCCCGGCATCGCCGTGCTCACTGCTGGATCTGCTCACACTGCTACTCTCATTGAGGCGAATCTTTAATTGCAGTAACTGCACTTCCCGTTCTCCGGCTTTCCTAGCCGCTTCCCTTTCTTTTTCCTTTTCCTCCCGGGCCAGGGCCCGCTCTTCTATGGCTAACGCCTGCGCCTGTTCCTGCTGCTCCTTAACCCATTGTCTCAGTTCGGCGCCCTCGAGGCCTAACTGTTTACCTTGCGTGATCCACTTATCACAATCCATACACTCCATACTGCAACTGTCACTATAATGCCACTATAAAACCAGCTCAATCTTATGCAGGATGCAACCGCTTCAACTGTGCGGCTCTATCACCACGCTGTCCGCACGGTTCTCGTTCACCCCTCACTGTCTTACTCTTGTACGGAGCGTCCTGTCTCGCGGACGCCAGTTTTGTTACAAGCTGCCACTCTAGCGTCGCCAGCGCGAAGTCGGCGACGGGAATGGCAGCAGGTTAGTTCGTTCCGTACGCAAGCAGAGACAGTGAAGAGATCAGAGACGTGGGAAAACAAAACAACTTTACTCTAGTGATATTGCAGCACACGGGATCTAATACAACACTTCTATACAACTAACAAAATACAACGACACTTGATACAATTAAAGAAATATATAACAGAAAAACTAAATCAGCTTACGAGGGACAACTATTACAAACTACACAAACTAACAAGAATAGAACGACGGAGGAGAAAGTTCGAAGATATAAACAGGTGAAGGCATACGTGTGATGACCGGCAGCGTTGTGTCCCCGACGATCGGATGCGAGAAGTCAAAGAGAGTTCTGGCACGACTGCGATGTCGGCGGTGTTGCAACGCTGGTGGCTCCGGGAGGCTAGTGCTTGCAGGTGACTTCGAGCAGGTTGAGCTAACTCGAGGCGAAGTCCCAATGTCTACGTTGCAGACGTTAATATCGTGTCACAACTAGACGAACGGCTAAGTTTAGGTGGCCAGCCGATACAGAGCCACACTAAAAACTTCTAGAAGAGATGCTTGTTGATCTGTTTCTACTCCATGTTGGTCAGTGACTAGTCTGCCTAGCAGGGCAAAATCCTGCGCTTAAATCCCCCTCGTGTCTCCTCGCTCTCTTCCTTGGGGACAAGAGACCTCTACCTGGGTCCAATAATGCGCGTTTAATTGATGGAAACTCCGCCCCCAAAAATATTTTGACCCCACTCCTTTTTAATTGGGAAAGGGCCCGAAACTAGCGAGAGTGACAACCTGTCGGGTTGTTGTCATACGGCTTGGCCACCTGAGCGTTTCCCACGCTTTTCCCCGTGGGAACGGTCAACCACTTAGCTCTCAGCCGTGGCGTCTCATAGTCTAATCCTTTTTCGGGGTATACCGTGGCCTTCTACGACCTTGCAGACGCCGCCGCAGTTACAAAAGGGTCGACTGTCGGCGGCGACGTTCTAAGAAGAGCACCCCATTCTGCTCTTCTCGGCTCCCTTTCATGCGCCGCCGTTTCTCCCGGTCAGTCGGGGAGTACGGCGCCCGTTAATTGCCGTGACGCAGTGTCGCCAAAAATGGCCGTCCGTGACACTCACATTCAACGGATATAGTTGCAAAAAAATTCTCTCCGATGTCCCTTCAGACGGCTTTCAACGCGTTGTGGAAGGGTGCCGCATATACCACGAGCGATCACTATACTCAAGTTCAGACACCCCTCTTTGCTTTCGTTGGCGCACCACATACAGTGGAGATCAGCACAGTGGGCGCAGTAAAAAATCCTGTGGAGCACGGGCACGCAGGAAATAGGAAGCGTTGGAAACAATATATACGGTTGCATATAACTTCAGAAAACTGAAGAGGCCCACTCGCTCTCGGGATTTCGTGCTGACCGCTTGTGCCCCCGCGATCTCCGACGACAGCGCAGATCTGGCCGACTGGGCTCCCCTATACGCCATCTCCTGCCACTCACATGAGCTCTCACTGAGTGGTGCCCCGTCCTCGGACTCCTGCGACCGTTTACATCTTTCCTACCTCCTCTTTACTTTCGTCGTTTTCTGTCGTTCACTGTCCCTGCGCCTCGCTCTCTCCTTCATCTATCTATTTACCTTTTAATCCTACCCTTTTAATCCTTCCTTACCCCCATCCTTCGTGAGCTTCTGTTGAGGTGTCCCACTCTGATGCAGACAGTTGCGGGGCTCATTTTCTCTTCTTTTCTCTTTAGGAGTCGCATAAGAAACGAAGGCCCTGCCCAAACGATCGAATCACAACAGCCCATCGCTTCCGCGATTAAAGACACTTGTGAACTCGGCAAGTTCGGAGAACATTGCCGAGATACAGTGGACGGCTTATCTATAATCCCTCGCACACTACCTGAAGGCCTCAAATCCGTGAGAACAAGACCCTCGCTATAAGAAGAAGTGACTTTCAAGGGTTCGTTTCTCCGTTTGACACAACCTGAATGTAAGCCAACTTAAAACGCCCTTCCATGTGAACGCTGCAGTGCATTCGAATATACTGCAGACATTTATGCTACATGTCTTCAGCGTGTCACTCCTGTGTGACCAAGGAGGTCCGCTGATGAGAAGCCTGCAGTGCCGGCGCGCTGTCAGCGAGAAATCCGGTTTGGCGACCGGTAGTGGACCTGCAGTCGGCTTCGATAATATCAGGGTACTTGAATACTTTGAAGTATCGTGTTAACATGTAGATTTTGCCATGCTCACTTATGATGCGAAGCACTTCTTGTCAAAAGGTGTCCCCCCTCGTGCGCTGCGGATAGCGCGTGTACAGGACCTAAAGAATGAGTTTTTAAGGAAACCACCGTGGAAACACACAACCCCGCTCAGAAAGCCAAGTTTTTTTTCTCTCTCTTTTCCTTTTTTTTGCAATGCATCAGGGTTGTACGAGAACATTGATGGTCATCGTGGCTTGCATCGATGCAGCACTACCGGAGGTCACGACGGATTGGAATGGAGCCAATTTATCCAGGAATAGAGGCGTTATAATAACGCGATAAATATAGTCACGGGTCATGTGGGAAGGAGTAAAAGGGTTATAGTGGGCTGACAGTTCATGGCAGCAGCGAGAGCGGGGCCAGCGGAACAACCGGGTAAGGTCGCAGAACAACATGCGGACGAGCAATCCACGCATCGAGAGGAAAACAAAGGAAAGAAGGAAAAAAAAAATTGCCCGCAGCTTCCCTCGGGGGAACACTGAGGAGGATGCGGAAGCATGTAATTGGTTACCGGGTGTTAAATTACGACTCACTTGGGTCGATGGCTAAATTGGTTAACGTGGTTGTGAAATGGGGTGTTAAATGAGTGAACACGTACGGCACGTATGCGAAAGGGCGGTGTTTTATTTATTGCGACGAACTTTGAGGACGATGGCTTAGGGACGTCGATCATTCTGTTTGTGGATTCGTTGGCATTCATTTCACGGCGACTTCGGACGTCGACGCGCCGTACAAACCAACGGACGAGCGGCAACTGAGCGAGCGAGCGCCGACCTTGAGTATATATACAGCGCGACGGCGCATGCGCTGTCACCTGTCGAATGTTCTCGAAGGAGAAGCGCGCGCGCGGCACAGATGGCGACGGCGCGACGGCGCATGCGCTGTCAGCTGTTTAATGTTCTCGAAGGAGAAGCGCGCGCGGCACAGATGGTGGGCGACGGCGCGACGGCGCATGCGCGCGCGTCAGCTGTTGAATGTTCGAGAAGCGCTGCGGACGGCGCACTACAAGGCGCGAGTATAAGATGCTTCCGCATCTAAAAGACGCCGCCGTGGCAAGAGGCGCCGCAAAATACGTTATGGAGAAACGGCGGCAGAGACGGCCTGGAACAAATATCCGGTCGACGCCGCACGTCGCGGTAATGAATTAAGGGTGGGTCCACGCTGATATCTGGTCACAGCCGCTTACTCATAAAGATTTCAATGTGGTTTTGCTGTTGTTGTTTTCTCGACAAAAAAGGGGGGGGGTGACAGACATGGACGCTTTATGGGGCCTTGACATTCAGTGTCGTGCCAATGATGTCCCCCAACTCGCACATGTACAAATCGGTTTGGTAAGGAGAGCGTCCTGGGACCATAACTGTCACTCCCTCGTACGGCGTCGCTGTGCACCCAACTTGGGTGCCAAGCCCGGCGACCTGAGTGTAGCACCGCGGCGGCGTAATGTTCCACCCACTTGGATGCACAGGACGTGGCGCGTATAGGCGTTTTCATCGCACGGACAGAAGAGCTAACGAGTTTAACGAAACGCGCCTTCGCTTGCCAAGCTCACGGTCACCCCGACTGCGATGCTTGCGTCGCGGTGTATACACCCCAGCTGTTTCAAAGAAAATGTGCAACCCACAAACTCCATAATCATCTGAAGGCCATGAGGAGAAAATGAAAAAAAAACACAGGAATAAACGCACGTTGAAGCTTCCAGCAGCTCATAGTTATCAGGCGCTTAAACATACCGAGCTGAAGGCCGTGGTAGTTAGCGGCGTCAGGTTGGTCTTGGCAAGCCCTGCTCGAGGGAACCGCGCGCGCAAGAAGGCGTTTCCTGCGAAGCCGCGGCGCGCTGCAGAGGTGGCCCATCGAGCAGCATTTGCCGGCTGCACTCGCTCGACCCGCCAATCGAGGTGAGGAGGTGCGACGCTTTCCGTGGCTTTCTACATTGCACAGAATACGCGACTTCAGCGAGAAACGCCGATGTGTCTAATGCTCGCTCTATGTAGTACCACGCGCACGCGGGCGTACAGATCCCTTGCTTTTTTTTCCCCTTTTTTTTCAACTGCCTCTTCCATGGTGTTGGATTATGCGCATGTGCGGGTGAAAGTTAGTTTCGGAATAACCATCACAGGTTGCTTAGGAGATCCTCATAAGGACATAAGGCAAGAGCCAAGTGGACCTCACAACCTGGGCTTCGCAAGTCACCTCCACCGAGACCATCTATAAGTATCAGTAGACTCCTATAATTCAAGGAAAGTGCTTTCTCCTCCAATGCCAGTGAGTCAGTGGAGGCTATAGAAATGATTAGAAGTGGTCGAACAGGCAATGTATCGAAGAGGCATGGTGGGGGGGGGGGGCGTGAAATAAACCCGCCCCATCGTTTCCTTGAGACACTCCCTTAATTCATGACCATAACTTTCGTTCTTGCAACGGGAATTTTCCTTCAGAAGCGCCGGAAAATAAGGGCACGTATATAGGAACACGTCACCGATGACTGCTACGCGACACATCGACACAAAAAAGAAATTAGAAATGAGTGCCATTTCTTCTCTACTCTACGCAAATTCCTTCCCACCAGGTGACACTCATCAGGAAAACAAATAATGTAGAAGTAAATTGAACAATTGGAACTTCGGGAAATGTGTGAGATCAGGACGATCACCCCGCAGTGGGATGCAATGTTCTTGATATATATGCACGTGATCATTGTCATTCAATGTCTTGCATGGGGAACATAAAAAAAGGAAAAAAAAATAGCGGGAGGAAGAGACATTTCGTTTTCGACGTACTGCATGCACATGATACGACACGCGTGTTCCAATTGTGACAAATTTAGCTTGTGCGAAGATGATTGTGATTCGTTAATTGCTTCTGTATTTCAATTTTGTGCTTTTGTGATGACTTGTGGAAACATTCTTTCTATTTTCATTCTCTTTTCTCGGAGAAGTGTTACAGAGTAGATAGAAAACGAGTTGCATCTATCGCCTTCCTTGCCTTTATCGCCTATTTTCTTAAAACCAAACACGCGTGACATCCACTTCTAACGGGCGTTTTTTCGCCCTTGGAGTGGCGAAATTTTTCAGGAGGTCTAAGAAGCTAGTTTAGTAAATCGATACAGAAGGTAAACACCAACACTATCAGGCCAATAACTCCTGGCTAGACTACATACCCAACATCATTTTCATATACGAAGAAAGGGCACAGTGTCATAAATACTGCGACACGCTATCAGAGTTAAACCTCAACCAATAAAAATGGATGGAGAAGACCATAACGGACGCCGTCAAGCTAAGACGGAAGTGTCAGAACGTCAACGTGGCAACAATGAATGAGTCAATTACGTAGATGTCACTGGGCCAAACCATGGTGTATGGTGTTTTGCAGCACTCGTACGTCAAGAAGCACAGGTAGGTGTTCTCACTTTTCGTACACCTGATACAACACAACCTGAAAATGCGGCCATAGTCATGGCTGCCTCAGGCTCGAATAAAAATATTATTGTGGATCCGTGCGGGGCGCGTCGTAGTTACACGACTGATTTGCTCACCATACTGGCCAAACAATTACTGCGAAACTGCAGCAGTGATGTAGATACGACACCCCGCTGTATCTTAAGGACTTCAGGTATTAAGACCTTCAAGAGAATAAAGCTGCTGATGAGGCAGCCCAGACACTCGCTAACAGGGCGCCCCTTTCGACACCTGAAGACCTGTAACCACAAGGCAGTATTATGTTAACGTCAAAAGACCTCACAACGTAATATAAGGATAGTCATCGCAAGTGCGCAGCTCCAGTAGAGGGACTACGTAAAGCGAATGAACGAGTGCTGCTTCGCTAGTACACAAACACAACGCTGTGCCCGGTAATAATCGATCACTGGCAGGGGCCAGTATTATGGTGAGGTGTCTGACACTTACCACATAGTGTGCGCCTGCAAGAAAAAATTCAGCTTTCATTACCTACTCAAACCAACCAAAAAGAATTGGAGGTGGCCCTGCTGAATTTTCAGGCCTTCAGACCCGAAAGGCCTCGGTCAAGAGCTCCAGATTTGCGGCTTCTTCCGATGGGGTCCCGGACTAGGTACGTAGGGATCCTGCGCGAGTCGACCTCTCTTGTTGAGTAAATGTTTTTCCCCAACTCGACCCGTTACACCATCAAAGTGCGCCAACCGCCTCCTTGTTAACGTTGCTCCACTCTCTCTTGCATCCCGGCACTGCCGCGCGCTGCGTGCTCCTTCATATTATCTTTGACATCCTTCTTCACCAGCGCTCGCTGCTTTTCAACTCCTTATTAATCTATAGCAAACTTCAGTGGAAAGGTTTATTCGTTCACGCGTGAAAGCGGCCTTCGGTCTCGACAGTTCGATGCTGCACCATCTGCTTCCGGTTTATCCTTTAAACTTTTAAAAGGGTACTGACTCCTTTTTTTTGGAAACGAGTTTACTCTGCCATACAAATCTCTTGTATACGGACAGCTCTGAAAACCAGAGTCTGGATTCCGCAATAGTGCACGTGCACGCGAATACACACATATATACGCTTACCAGAGGGCAAAATAATTGTTTCATTTCAATTTGCCCTATTGGTAACAATATTTTGCCAGGAGAGTTGTCTTGCGTAAGTGAAAGGAGAGACATTAGGTGCAAAATCTATCGATTACAGTCCGACCCGGCGCGGGGAGAAGCGTGGTAGACTTCATGCATCGCGGCTGAAGATTATACGCCAACCAAGAAGTGTTTACTTTTTTTTCGCTAGAATTCACTCCGGACGTGTACACGCACAGCATGTAGTTGCTGACGGACTTAGAATTGTCGACGAAGAACCAGTGCCTTAAAGGTCATGCCATTCCAACCTTTTGCGTCCCTGCCGATAAGTTGCCACAGATGAGGCACGCAGCAGATGATCGAAGGAGCGACGTGCGGACGAGGATACGTCATGAAAACTTGCGCTAGCGCGCTTTACACCTCATTGGCACTTCTCATACCATGTCGTAATATCAGGGTAAAGTAGGAATCAAAACTAGCTTTTAAAAGCATGCTGTAAGTATTATTCCAGTGCGAACGAACTCTTAGTGGTACGTTCCATACGCTCTCGGGAGCTTGGCTTGTCATTTGACGCGAAAAAAAAAAACGATAAGCGAAAACTTTTGTGTCCATACCCCTATAGAGCTGAGCTTTCTTTGCCTCGTCTTTCCACTCTCCGGGATCTGCTGTTGTTCAGCCACGTGCGCTGCACACTGTAAACGAAAATATACCCAGCTAGGAGGAATCGGGGAATGATGTGTTTGCTCTGCTCTGGTGGCCCCACTCAAACCGGATTGTACCGGAGCAAATATATTCGGTTTCCACTGTTTTTCTTCGGTGGGTGCCAGACGAAGGAAATCAGAGGAAAATGGGGCCAATCCCTTGAGTATGCTCCCTTGGTTGTTCCAAAAATGCTTCGATACATCGCGTTTGCTCCGGTGGATGCTCCGCAATTTCTCCAGCTCATCGCTCAGCAGCATTCATTGGCTGTTCGAGGAGTGACGTATAAGAAGCCTCGCCGCCGGGAGGCCATGCCCCACAAACCAACAGCGTTCGGAGCGTTCAGCCGCGTTGGAGAAAAGGAAATCGTTCTAAAAACCTTCGGGATATCACAAGCGACAAGCAGCCACGAAGGTTATCAATGACAGAAGGAAGTTGTGCGAACGGTAATTGTGTGATGGTTCCTGGCAGCGAACGACATATTACGATTTTTCTAGTGTTGAGGGACCTGGCGGTTGCTGGTGCGGCGAAAAAATGGTGAGTGATTTCTCCTTGAATTACCTAACGTTATTCTTGTCTGGTAGTGCTAAGATTGGATAATGTTGGGTTGATAAACCAAACATGTTCTCAATATTAGGCTAATTTCTCAAGACGTCAGTGAAAAATCAGCGGAATTCCGAGAATGCGTTGTTTGGAGTACGTGTTTTCTTTCTTAACATAACTTCGGTAAAGCAAATCGGAGAGGTGAGTGATTTGGTACAGATTCATTATGGCGTAAATGTAGCGCAAAAAAGTGAAGAGCACAAGCACTTGTGGTTGTTCACTTTCTTGTACTCGTCCGTTTTTGCGCTGAGTTTACGCCATAATAAGTTCGGTAAATTGAATCAAGTCGCTGTTAGACTGGGAACACTAAATTGAATGAGTTATATGTGGAGTTTAACATCCCAAAACCACCATATGATTATGAAAGATGCCGTAGTCGGAGGGCTCCGGAAATTTCGACCACAAGGCGTTCTCTAACGTGCACCCAAATCTGAGCACACGGGCTTACAACATTTCCACCTCCATCGGAAACGCAGCCGCCGCAGCCGGGATTGGAACCCGCAACCTGCAGGTCAGCAGCCGAGTACCTTAGCCACTAGACCACTGCGGCGGGGCAGGGGGAACACTAAGTAGATATGCAACAATAGAATTACAAAATTACCATAGCTTTAGGTTGATTCTATCAAACGTAAATATTTGTTATAGGTAAAGCTAACTGGTTAAAAGATAAGTTTTGGTCTTGTTAGTAAACATAAACTGTAACAGTTTTCCGCTTTTCATTCGAATAAACGCCGCGTCGAGGTCTACCATTGCGTAAAAATAATTTTGATAGAATATGTAAGCTGAACTAATAATGCTCGAATAACTAAAATCAGTGTTAATTCTTTACAAATATTGATGTAATTGAGGTAGCGTAGTATGCTTGGTACAGACTTTTAGAACGAATACACACGCACTCATACCTGTGAAAAAATTAGTTCGAAAAATTAGTGCGAAAAGTCGGTTTTACCGTGGCTTGTTTATTTTGTAGTTCCAAGTGAATTTTGCGTTTTGTTGCTTCATTGTTTTTGTTACATTGCATTGCATTGTATGTGCGTGAACATTTTTTTCTGCCCGTCCTGCTTGGACCATTAAATTGGTCTGCAGTATTGTATAAATAAATAAAATAAGTGGTATCTGAGATGTTATTCTAAATGTATACTGGACTCTTCGTGAGACGTGGTGCTTTCAGAAAAATAAAGAGAGGGGAGATACTGACGGTACTAGAGATGAGGAATGCAAAAAAAAAAGAAGAGGAGTTGCTTGGCGGAACAAATCGCTGGGCGCTCGACGTTTCTATAAAAGGGGAGGGGGTATCAAAGTTAACATTTCTGACAGCCTGGTTCAACATTTTAAGAAAGAGGGGACAATGTAGTGAAAGAAAGAGAGAAAAGAGAAGGCACCTATTCGAAAAATTAGCCATATTTTCTGTGTTGTTGATGGGAGAGATTGCCATCCTTGCTGCTGCATTTTTTTCTCTTTTCAGTCGTGCTGCAATGGCTGTGACTGCAGTTGTTTTTTTTGGGGGGGGGGTGGAATACGTGAGCGGTAATTGTTCAGGAACGTAGTTTTGACCCGGACAATGCAACGACGCTGGCCTGTGAGATGAAGAGGAGAAAAGAAAACTTATTCAACGAGGAGGCACTGGCACGTCGTGACGCTTCCACATGCATCATCTTCTTTGGCCTCAGGGCGTTTTCACGGACCTTTTAGTTGAGTAAACTGGTCGGCATTTCCTTATTTCTGTGAATATGCAGTTGGCTTAGGTGGCGTAAAGTTTGTGTCTACTATTCCCTATTTATTTTGTTGAGTTGTAGTGAAGTTTTCCTTACTTTGTGCTGAAAGCTCTTCGTCTTGAAATGCGTGGCAGTACAATGACTTTGAAAAATGTTGACAACGACAAGTATCAAAACAGAGCGGGAAGTGCAAATTAAAAAAAAACAATGCCAACTTATCTCGCAAATCATTTTCAAAAACAGATAAAGATGTTTCAGAAAAGGTAGAGCTATCAATTTAGAAATTTGTAGAACGCTCTGGCCAGTTTTGAACTTTGTTCGCGTCAAGGAAGTGTTTTTATCACGTTGCGGCTGTTTCACACAGAATTTCGTAGGATGTGCTCCTTGATATGGAACGCTCATCCTGTCTCTCTCTCTCTCTGTGTGTGTGTGTGTGTGTGCGTGCGTGTGCGTGTGCGTGCGTGCGTGCGTGCGTGTGTGTGCGTGCGTGCGTGTGTGTGTGTGTGTGTGTGTGTGGTCAGTTTAGAAGCTATTTCTTCTCACATACTCACAGACTGTATAGAATTCATTGAGTGTCCGCGGCTTCAGTGCTCTCAAGTTCCGTGCCTGTCGCCTGATTTGCACTTCTCATGTATAAATATATTTTTAGCTAAATTATGCGAGTAGCAATCAGCTCAACTCTTGCGTCATCAACGAATCTGATAGATCGTCTTTCGGGGATGGTGAAGAGTTGTTCCCGGTGGCCGCCCTTTCTTCGTGTGTCGTGCATAGTTTGGCATCATTATGAGCTTTATTTTCAAGCACTATGCTTCAAACTTGAGAGCTCTTAATTTCAAGGGATCTGTCTTATTGTGTTTGTTTTCGGTAACTTTTTGTATGTTTGTTTGTTCTCGTCTTCTTCTCCGGAATGCTGTGTAATCATCCAGAAACAGCAGCTGATTTTGAATAAATCAAGATCGCAAGTGTTTTCTAGAATTTCATCTGCTGTCTTTTTGGAAAAAAATACACAGTAACTCTGCACTGCTTGCATGAGAATCGAGACTTCCTTTATTTACCAATGTGTGAAACGATCAGCATACAACAAACAGTGGAGCAAACACTTTAACAAATTAGTGATCCACCTCACTGAAATTCTGTCCGGACGAATTAACATTCGTAAAATACTCTGGAGGTACCACACAAAAGCTCCGGACAGCCAGAAAGAAAAACCCGCGAAAAATGCTCCGTAGGTGCCACGAAATTAGTCCGGCCAGCCGGAGGAAAATGCCAGTAAAAAGTACTCCGGTGGAGCAACGCAATCACTCCAATTGGTCGGAGTGAAATATTTTTTAAAAGTACTCCAGGTGCGCCACGCGATTCCTTCCGCGAGACGGAGCAAAAATTGCCCGAATAGGTGGACGCTAGAAGACAAGCGTATTACTCCGACATTGGAGTAATTTTTTTGTCAGTGCAGGGTTTCTCACAAAACCGCCAGATAGTGATGGTCTGCACGTTTCATAACCATTGGTGGCACCGGTCGCGCAGCGTTACTAGGAAGTAGAACTATTTTATTTCGCCGCAGTCTTTTCACTCCCTTCTTTCACTCTTTTTCTCTCCCCCAACTACTACCCCAAGCATAGTACTTTAAAACATGTGAGAAGCACGTTTTTTTAAATACAGTCATGTCACATTTGGAAAGCTGTGAGGTGAACTCGTTACTGCAGTAAAGACCATCGGCATTATTGAAGACGTGTAACGGGAAGAAAAAAGGCCCTAAAAAAGTGTCCAAGTCAGCCAACTCGGTGCAGTAGATGAAACATGCTTATGATGCTCCGCTGCCTCCGATGCTAACATATTCTTCACGCGTGGCGCTGCTTTCGTTCATCGCCACTTTTCATCGGTCCATACCAACCTGTAAACCCTACAAGGCGGTGCGACCAACGCGTCTGTGCGTAATCCATTCCCATTCCCGATTAGGTAGCAGCGAGGTAAACGTATCGACTCATTGTAAGCTTTTGAAACTATAACTACGTCGGACGTTCCCTATGGATTATCATAGGTCAACGCCTTCCTCTGTAGTCGCCTTACTGTCCCTTTGACTGGCGACATGTTCAACCACGTCATGGACGACGGCCTTAACCTCCAATAACGGCGTGAGCCCTTAGGTATCCTTGACAAATTTTTCCCAACTTTCGACAGCCACAGCACTTTTCGAGGCTGAACACCAGCTGTATGCTACCAGATCGACACAGGTAATCACCCACAACTATGGCAGCAATCATACACTGTATCGCATACTAAACGCCACCTCATTGTTAAGTGAATTGATGACATGGGATGCAATGCAGGATGGCACGAGCTTATTCGCAACTTTCGCCACCTAGAGAGCGCACTGGTGTAAGCCCAACATGGCTGTCGTTTGGGGGATCGTGCAGCCGACGCGCCGGCAGCCGCCACCAGTGTGCCTCTCGACACCAGTGTGTCGAAGGACCTGTGTAATATTTTTGGCTGCAGCCACCGTGTTGTCAAGGCTTTGCTGAGAAGGTCATTGACTCTAGCATGTATTATATCCCACACTGCGTGTTGAGAAACGCGTGTGCGGCGTATACTTACGGAAAAGAAGTTTCGAACGCCGGGCACATCGTCTGCTGTGGTGTACAGCTTTGTGAACGCTGCTCGTGTCACGGCCGGGGAAGACCAAGTGCCCTTGCTTGTGCAAAGCAGGAAACCTCGCCTTTGGCTGCACGGCTTCTGTACAGCGGCATCCAACATATTTTGTGATTCTTCTAGCTCAGCAAGCAAACAATCAAGATTAAATCATTGCTACTACGACTCGCAGTAACTGTCTGACTTCAAAATCTCTGCAGTTCAAATTGCCAGCGACAAAATATAAAGCTTCAGCGAGCCGCCAAAGTGAGGCCGAGTAAATGGTGGCATGGGCTGGTTTCATGGGCATCCCCCAAACGACAGTTACGATGGATGCCGCATGGCGACGCCACCATCTGCGAAAGTTGCGAATCGGGTAGACAAGTTTGCTCCAAGCCCGTTCCGCAGTAGCCTTAGCATGAAGACAGTGCGGAGCACGTGAGAGCAGCATTGATAAAAATGGCTACAGGAGCGTTATGCAGGAGCAGCGTAGTTTCGCCCGAGTTCTGCGAAACTCGGGATATACGCTAGGTCTGGCGACAGCCCCTTATGAAAGAGCCAACAGTAAGAAAAAGTCAAATCCACCCCTCAGCGCGCTGCGTTTTTTTTTGGTTACGGTAGAACCAGTCATCGCGTCAAGGAAGGTCAACAAAGTTGGGTGGTGTTCTATAACTAGATGCATCTACTTTCATTTGTCAGTCATTCCACTGAGTGCAGAAGTGCACCCATGTAATGAATGCTTCAAAAACTTATTGTGAGCGTAGTTTTTTAAAGGCATGGGATGTTAAAATTTATTTTGAAGCTTTTACTGCCTGCACTAATTCTGTTTTAGAATAATCAGCACGGTGGCCTCTGAGATTTGTTTCGGACGAGTGCAGCTAAAGCCAAGGCCACGTGTTTATCATCATGGTCAGCCTGTACATGATGATGTAATGATGAACCTTCAGCTTTGCTGGCACTCGCCCACAAAGGGGGATCGGCCAAGAACCGGGCGGCAGGATCATCAAGTGGGCTATGTCAGGCATTCAGGTAGTCTCGTAGCCGTAGATAATAACAATAGCCTGTTCTTTTTAGCGCGCTGCTCGGCCGGTGCTCGTCGTCTTTGTTGTCATCGCCTGCTAGCACCCGAGCACGTGCGGCCGGCTAGTTAGCCATTTGGCAGGGTGGTGTACTTGGCTAGTCAGGCCGGGACATCCTATTACCAAGCTGATTACGCCAAGCCAGGGCAAGGCCGAGGTAACTACGCCACAACAAATGAAGACCATGCTGATTAAGCCACGTAAAGCTAGTACCGGGCTTACTGAGTTGATGACCTAACCAAGCTATGCTATTTAACGCGACATTAATGATGCGCATGCTAAGTAATACCATGCTAATTAGTCCTTATTGATATGATGATAAATAATTAGTATCAATTTAATGAGAATCACTATCAATAGCTCCACACTTTTCATGGCCTTGATAATTGCTCCCGAAATGATTGCCTTTTAATTGAGGCCTTATCAAGGAAAACATCTAAGTGAAATAATCTTTAAGCCTCAGTAAAATAGTACAATCAAAATGGAGACAGAGCTGATGTGATCTTCACTTCGAAGCTGATCACACACATGAGTAGTGTTATGCCTGCGAGTCCACAGCGAACGGCCGTGCCCCTGAAAAAGGCAATCTGTGTCAAGGCCAGCCCGCAAGTCCGCCTGACGCGAACAACTCAACGGCGTCAACAGGCGACGGCCCCTCTCTGGCACCCACGTGCAGTGAGTCAGCGCACGTGCCAGTGAGCCCGTCGAGTAAACAACGGGCGTCTTCATGTCTGCGGGTCTGACGCGGCCCAGCGGCGACCCCATTGGAGGAATCTGCCCTGACGACCAGCGGCGCTTCTGGTTGGACATTTGAGTTGGACCCGGTGCATATAAAAGAAGCCCTGCGGCGCGTCGCGATCGGCGGTCCTAGGTGAAAGGCGGTCCTAGGTGAAAGCCGACTTGTGTGTCGCAGCGGACCCGTTTGAGAGCAGACCTATGTGTTAGAGAGGAGAGCTCGGCTCTTCGAGTCTCTGACGGCCCCAGTGCCGAATTTGTAACGCTTCTGTATATATGCTGTACATAAACCTTGTTTAACTCACCGTCGTCTCGTCCGCTCGTCTATCAGCTCTGCGCAGAAGCAGTCGCGAGCTGAGAAAACTACGCTACCAAACGGCTGGTGACCTTCCCTGCGGAGTTCGAAGCAGTGGCGCCTTCGGGACCGTGTTGGCGTCGCCGTCTTTCGAAACAGTGGTTGCAGCGGTGAGATTTCGAAGCGCCCTTCGTAACGTCGTCGAAGGCGCGCGTCGCAACAGTGGTGGCAGCGGTAGGATTTCGGAGGTGGCTTCGCAATAGTGGTTGGCAGCTGCGGGATCGGCCGGCATCAGTGACATCGATGCGGTGAGTGCCTGATGTTTTCCCCTCAGTTCACCAGACTACTCTAGCTCAGGTTGTAGTAGTTTAGAGAAGGGCTGTGTGAAGCATTGAAGTGAGCTTTGATCGTTTCAAGCCAAGTCGAAGTGCTTTGAAACCAGAGTTAATGCGGAGGGGGTAAATACGGGAGTGCGAAAAATTGCTTGCGCGTCTTGCTAGTAGGCTTACAGTGGGTACAGCAAGTAGATTCTTAACAGGGGCAAACAGCAAGAGGCTTGTGTGAACGATGGAGAACCTTAAAGTGAAGGAAATCATCGAAATTTGTGAGGAACTCGGCATTACTTTGGGCCGTGCGAAACGAAAGCAAGCGATCCTTGAGATCATAAAGGATGAGGGAGTGTCGGCTGAGGAAGTCGATGAGGCCTGGGTGGATATCAAAGCACGCCGCAAGGAGGCCGAAAGGCGAGAAGTTCGTGAACGTGAGGTAGCCGATAGACAGGAGCGCCTCGAGTTGACACGAATAGAATTGGCAATCCTGCAGTGTTCGCAGGCGCCTAGCGTAGCTTCTCCGACGATTCAGAAGGTCAGCGGTTTTAGAATTCGGGACCAACTGCCACCGTTCGTAGTAGGCGAGGACATGGCGAAGTATCTCGTCAAGTTTGAACACGTCTGTGAGAGAAACGCTTTGGAGCGGTCTCTTTGGGCGCAGAACCTGTTAGCTCTTCTTCCCGGCGAAGTGTCCGACGCGATAACTTGCTTGTCGAGGGAAGCGTTTGGGAGCTATGACGAGGTTAAGGAAGTGCTCTTGAGACGTTATAAGTTGTCACCCGAGGCTTTCAGGCAAAGGTTCCGGTATGCTAAAAAAGGGAATGAGTCACACGTTGACTTCGCGTTTCGTCTTAAAGCCGATTTAATTGAATGGCTCAAGGGCGAAGGTGTTTATGACGATCGCGATAAAGTGGTGGAATGCGTTGCATTGGAGCAATTCTACCGCTGCATCGACGAGGATGTCAAACTTTGGCTGCAGGACAAACTTGGTGAAGTACAGCTAAACAAGGCAGCAGAGTTAGCTGAGGAGTATTATACTCGCCGAAAGTTGCACAGCAGGGCAGTGCGCGTTGAAAAGGATGAGAGAAAAGAGGGCATTTCAAAGAAGCCTGATCAACGGGGACCCGCTCCGCACCGTAATTTCAAGAAGGACCCGTCTCTTACGAAGGACAGTGTAGGGGAAGGGCAAACAGAAGCGGAGATATCGAGTGAGGTTCCTAAACAACGCACTGATACCACACGGGCATTTAAATCACGGAAGCCGCTAATCTGCTACAACTGCAAAAACGAAGGGCACATCGCGAGAAACTCTCAGGAAAAGTTTGCCTTCGCAACAATCCGTGAATCAGAAAAAAACATGCGGTTGTTGGAGCCGTATCTCCAAGAAATTAGGGTGAATGAGAAAACGTGCCGAGCACTTAGAGACTCAGCGGCAACCATGGACGTTGTCCATCCTTCATTGGTGTCTCCGGATGACTTTACAGGAGAATGCGCGTGGATCAGGCAAGTCGCCGAGGAGCAGAGTGTTCGCTTACCGATCGCCACGGTTGTCATTGAAGGCCCGTTCGGTAGGTTTCGCACCGAAGCGGCTGTGTCTGCCGCGCTAAACGATCGTTTTCCTTATCTTTTCTCCAACAACTCAGAGCAGCTTCTCAAAGAGCAGGGCAAATCGTTCTTCCCCAATTTAGCAGCGTGCATGGCCCTCACGCGATCGCAAGCGCAGAGGCTTTCGCGGAAGCTTGACCTTGTTCAATGCGGTGAACTCTCAAGTGACCTTGTCGGCGGGTCGACGGAACCCCAGAAAGGAAATTTTCCGCGTGAGTCATGTGAGCAGTCACGCGAGCGGCCCGTCGCCAAAGCGACCGGCGCCGTATGCGTAGAGGGAGACGACATGGCGCCATTGAGTCAGAGCGAGAGGGCTGCAACGCTCTCGCCTGTAGCGGAAAGTTGGAGCGAGCTGCCGAGAGTTGATCGAGAGACGCTCATTCGAGAGCAGCGTGAGGACCTCTCGATTGAAGCGCTAGTGGAAAGCCACAAAAACGCGGCACAAGTGCTGTCGAAGGAACACTACGAGAAATCGGTGAAGAAACGCGCTTTTGAAGTTGATAATCAGGAAATGCTGCTGCAGCCGTCCAAAAGGAACAAGCTTGAGGTTGATTGGGAAGGGACCGCCAAAGTATTATCGAAGCCTTGCGATACAAATTATGAAGTGAAATTAGGAAGGCGGCCGGACAAAATTTACAACTTGATGAAACCATACGTTCAACATCAAGCGGTCGTAAATCTGTTGTTGAATTCTTCAGAGGAAGAGGGAGCAGAAATTTTAGTTCTTGTGAGGTAATCGAAGGGGGATCGAAAGTAATCTGGGAGCAGATAAACCTAGAGCCTAGGTTAAGTGAAGCCCGGAAGGAGGACATGAGAAGGATTGTTTCCGAGTTTCAAGACGTGTTTTCGGACCGCCCCGGAAACACGAGGGTGATAGAACACGATATCGAGCTAAGCGGGGAGGAGTCAATCCGTAGCAAGCCGTATCGTTGTTCCCCTGTGCAACGTCGCAAGTGTGAGCCGCTCTTGGTACCGCATAGGTATCGTCGCCTAAAAGTGGCCGGTTACTGAGATGGAGCGTGATACTCTGACAGCGCAACTTTGACGTTCGCTACAAAAAAAAGGGGGGGGAAAGCTATACGCTAATGCAGGTGCATTGAGCAGTGCGTTCTAGCTAGTACCTTCTCAACCTTTCGGTTTCTCGCTGGCGATTCGGGGCAAATTTTTGACCTCATCACGACCTGAGCTGAGCGCTCTCGTCCAGAGTGAGCTCAAGGGACCAACTTTATGTGGTATTCTAATTCGTTGCGTTGTTGTACGTGTGAAAATTTTGAGTTCTCATTTTAAGGGTCTTGTGTCCCACATGTGCCTCTTGTTGTAGAGGGAAAGAAATTCCGATGGACACTTAGCTAGGTATATGTTGTACTATGCTTTGTCTGGTGGTCTGTCGGGTGACCGAGGGCACTTGCTTGCGTCGTGTGTTGTCTGTTGTCGATTAGTTCTTGACAAGTTGCAGAACTTTCGACAAGTTCTAAAACCGAAGATGGTCAGAAGAGACGAGTGAAGCTGGTCGACAAGTTGTGGCGACAAGCCAGTGGAGCTGGGATCCGTTGTCAAGAATGAAATGTGTTTCCGGAACAGAGTCTGGAGCTGCATTCTTCCCATGGCCCTGCAGGCGAACCTGGAGGGACCTGGCGAACGAGCGCGCCTGTCATCCGAGCCCCGTGGAAGGAGCTCGTCTTTTCGGCACATTGTCTTGCGGCAGGGGTGCTGTTATGCCTGCGAGTCCACAGCGAACGGCCGTACCTCTGAAAAAGGCAATCTGTGTCAAGGCCAGCCCCCAAGTCCGCCTGACGCGAACAACTCAACGGCGTCAACAGGCGACGGCGCCTCTCTGGCACCCACGTGCAGTGAGTCAGCGCACGTGCCAGCGAGCCCGTCGAGTAAACAACGGGCGTCTTCATGTCTGGGGGTCTGACGCGGCCCAGCGGCGACCCCGTTGGAGGAATCTGCCCTGACGACCAGCGGCGCTTCTGGTTTGACATTTGAGTTGGACCCGGTGCATATAAAAGAAGCCCTGCGGCCCGTCGCGATCGGCGGTCCTAGGTGAAAGGCGGTCCTAGGTGAAAGCCGACATGTGTGTCGCAGCGGACCCGTTTGAGAGCAGACCTATGTGTTGGAGAGGAGAGCTCGGCTCTTCGAGTCTCTGTCGGCCCCAGTGCCGAATTTGTAACGCCTCTATATATGCTGTACATAAACCTTGTTTAACTCACCGTCGTCTCATCTGCTCGTCTATCAGCTCTGCGCAGAAGCATTCGCGAGCTGAGAAAACTACGCTACCAAACGGCTGGTGACCTTCCCAGCGGAGTTCGAAGCAGTGGCGCCTTCGGGACCGTGTTGGCGTCGCCGTCTTTCGGAACAGTGGTTGCAGCGGTGAGATTTCGAAGCGCCCTTCGTAACGTCGTCGAAGGCGCGCGTCGCAACAGGGGTGGCAGCGGTAGGATTTCGGAGGTAGCTTCGCAATAGTAGACGACCAACTAAAAGGGACACTAAAATCAAATGACAATTTACGTCAGAGTGAAAGCTCAATGCATGACAACATCTAAAACGACATCATTATCAACAGAAGTGCCCTACTTACTGAGAAATTAAGCTAAACGCACAAGAATACATGCGCCGCAGTATGACGTCAGACAAACCACCTACAATCAATAACTTGTAATTGATCTAGCTACACTAAATAAAGAACCTTCACAGCATAAAGGAACGCAATAAAATGCTGCTTGTTCGTTTCTGTTTGACTCAAGAAAAATAAATATTCACCACCACACGTTACCATGGGGAATGACGCAAGTGGTTCAAAAATTAAGTTTTTGCGTGGATGCACTGGACAAGTCGTGTAATAATTGCCCGTCGTTGCTCCCGTGGCCCCCGCTGCATTCATTCTGTTAAAGCAGGCCAACGTTGCGCAGGGCAACAATGATGTGAGTCGGTCCGCTTCTTGAGGCGGGTAATTCGAAGCACGCTGACCATATGTGGGCCACTAAACATGATTTTATTTCAAAATAAGTCCTTTCTTCGCACAAAAGTAACACTAAGAGGTTTCCGGACCACCATTTCAACAATCAACGCCGACTTATTTATTAGTTGCCTTAGAGTCCCTTTAAGCTGCAAGAAGCTTGGTTATCACAAACTCCTCTATGGATCCAGCATTGCACGAGTAGTGTAAGCTTACCAAATTATTTTATATGCAATGAAACTGCCGCTTAGCGCTCACCGCATCAAACGCTTCAAAGTCACACCGGCACCATCACAATCACGAGTTTAACTAAGGCCTTCTCAGAATCAACAAGCTTGTATCCGAGTTCACGCGTCAATCAGTTTGATTGACAGACGCTCGCGGCAAAGATCAATACGTCCACCAAAAATTGCACTTGCCAAGAAGCAGTAGACACGTCCAGCGGCACGATTAATTTACCACCTTTATTGGTCCCCGCCGCGGTTGCTAAGGTATTCGGCTGCTTACCCGCAGGTTGCAGGATCTGATCTCGGCTGCGGCGGCTGCATCTTCGATGGAGGCGAAAATGCTGTATACCCGCGTGCTTCAGAGCCCTCAACTACGGCGTCTCTAATAATCACATGGTCGCTTTGGAACGTTAAACCGCACATATCATCGCCAGCTTTATCGTGCTGATTATGCAAAGACGCACGCAAAAGTAAAAGCGATGTCACCACGTGGCTACGATGTCTCGCATTCAACTTCATAGCGCTCACGACGTATCCAATCACCGCCGCGTTGCCGCCAAGATACCAGCTCCCGTGGTGACCAGGGGGGGGCGAGGACATACCTCGGTGCCATCTGCCAGGATCCTTCTGTGGTTTATAAAACGACATCACGTGGTTCCGGCTGTTCGACGTGTTCGACAACTCCCGTGATTCAGGCTGTTTTGCCGTGGATGTTCTCGCTTCACAAGGGTCACTTATGTCTGCATTAGCTGCGAAACAGTCTAGAATGTTTGCCAACTAACATTTTTAGCATGGCAACGTACGGTTACCGCCACGCCGTGCACTTTCGAAGGCGCGCGTGCGCATGGTGCCATGGACGCGCTCTGGTAAAAGCGGGGTCGTTATGAAAATCATCTACTAATTTGTAAATGTAAACATTATCACATTGCGCGAACATTTCTTTGCTGATGCAAGCGTGATAGCGTGCACCTGTCTCATGCTTTTGCCCGGGGAGTGTATGGCCTAGACGGTGACGTTCTGATCAGGGTGGAAAGCCGCGCGGGATTCTCGGCAGCACCTCGCCCTTATAGTTTTCAGAGTGGTATCAAGTGGCCGAAGGGAGCGTTAGATGCTTTAGAATTGGTTGAATTCGCTTGTGCTTCATGATGACATCAAGAGCTTTTTCGGAGAAGTACATTTCTCTTCACAACAACCGTGGTTTGTGCGACCTGCTACTTTATTCAGAATTATTCCTGTACAATTCTGTATGAGACGTATATTTCAACAAGTGGAACTTCACCTGCATTTATTTTGTCTCCATAATCCTCGCTTTTACTGTGTGTTGACACAGGGAAAGCGAGGATTAGGGAAACAATGTGTTGGCTGACATGATGCGCAAACGTTGCAATGATACCTGCTTGCATCGTTTGCTCGACTATTATTTACAATTACCGTATCTAGTTTTCAGTGAATGTGCTGTTCTCTGGCATCAACCAGATGATTTACCAGCAGCGCAGCACATCACGGCTGCTAAGAGAAGATACGTTCGAATACGCAACGCAAAATGACAGCATTTAAGACAATAATTCTCGCTGCGCTGAGCTGCAGACAGCTGAAAAGGTCTGTTGGCATGGCGTGAATAAATCGCAAATTCCTTTTTGTACATACATTTCCGAAACGTCCCACGTCATAATTATCCGTTATCAACCCCAACGCAGTACAAAAAGTATTTTCGCGAAAGTGCTTGCTGCACAAGCGATAAGCAATGCTGGCTTTTTTTCCCCTTTTCTGGGCAAGTTATCGAAGATGTATCCTCTTGATTTAGCGTATGCACGAAAACTCGCACCAGGGCGAGCATTAAATACCGCATCATGCGTTCCTTTTGCCATCGAATGATATGTGGGGTTTAACGCCCCAAAAACACGAGATGATTATGAGAGACGCCGTAGCAGAGGGCTCCGGAAATTTTGACCACTTGGGGTTTTTAAACGTGCACCAAATCTGAGGATACGGCCTACAGCACTTCCGCCTCCATCGGAAATGCAGCCACCACAGCCAGGTTATGATCCCGTGACCTGCGGATCAGCAGTTGAGTACCATAGCCACTAGACCACCGCGGCGGGGCTCTTTAGCCACAGAAGGGCTGATCAGAATCGTTGCTGTGATTCGACGCTTCATCGTTATTTCTAACCCGGTACAAATAAAGGCAAGCAATTGCTATGCCTACAGATCTGCAAAGTACACCGTCATGTATACCGAACATTGTATCTCGAATCACACAAGCAAAGTATTGGTGGATGCACGTACCCCCCCCCCCCCCCTCACACACAAAAAAAGTGGCCGCTGTTTGAACTGAACAGCTGAGGACGAATGCCTAGTTGTTTCGCCAATTTCAGTTTTATCGACGAAGTGTATCGGTGCCACGGCCTTTTGGAAGGGATATTTCACATTAGACACTCTTAGTTGGGCGTACAGGGTAGAAGCGTCCTCTGTGAAAATTGCTTTGCGTACGCTGCAAGTGAAGCGTGCAACGAATCTTTTAGTTTAACGCACATTGATGCGCTTCACACAACTAGATAAGTCGTATTCGAGATGCAAGGGTTCGTAATGTTTATCAGCGCCACCTACGTTAGAAGTATGCTAGGTCCAAGTAATAACGTGTCCTCTGTGATCTGCACGAAAAACATCTTGACGGCCAGAGTAAGGGCCACGCGTGTACCAGTCAGGCCTCTGTGTAGATTTTTAGCATCGTTTCCAGGTGCACTGAATGTGCACGTTCACCTTTTTTTTCGAATTTGGCTGCACAATGCGTCTGATTGGACACGGCCTCACTTATTCAACCCCAGCGTTCTATCCAGCACTGCTTTGGGCGATGCTTAACGTACCCTGCAGCAAGTGGTCGCGTTCCAAACATTTATGGCCTCACGATTACCTCCGGCGCATTTAACGAGTTAAAGCTCGCACAACGTCTAAGGCATGTTATGTTGTGTCACGAATAAAAGTACGTACCAAGCAGCCCTTTTATTTACGGGTTCACTCACCGAGAGGCTTGGCAGAAAAAGAGGCATTCCCGCACACAACCTGCCGAAAGCGATTTCAGAGGATTTTCTTGAGACGCCAGGCAATTTCTTGTGGAGCATCAGGATGCCAGATCGCACTGCTTGAATTTACCTTGTCTTGCATGAAAACGGCGCCTTTGACTGTGAAGTGCACATGCCTTGCAACAGGTCTGCTGTTGCTGTCTGCTTCGAACGCCAATGTGGCCACCTTTTACTCTAGTTCTGGTTTCTTCGAGGTCTCACGAGAACGTAACGTAGTAAGAGTTGCGTTACGTACGCAGCGTCTTCTTTCGGGCGTGCGTGCGCATCTCTGGAATTGATACGATACGTACTGCACATTCGCAGTTCTTTCCCGTGGCAGTGCTGTGTACGTGGGCTCGTTATGTACGCCCAACTAAAAGTGTCTATGAAGGATCACTTGAATGCGTCCACTATTGCAGCAACGAGCGTATGAAATAGTGTAAGTTTGAAAATGAACTGACTCTGGGTTGAAACCAAGTGCACTGCTCCGACGAGGGCAAAGGCGAGTCAAGTGATGCCGTTTATTACGTCACAGCGACCGCAGTGCTGGCCTCTCCCATGTTCGCCCTCACTCCCAATTCATCTGCAATGATTGATAGTAGGGAAACGAGCTGCACGAGAGAGCTGCGTGTGGAACCGCCGCGGTGGTCTAGTGGCTAAGGTACTCGGCAGCTGACCTGCAGGTCGTGGGATCCCATCCCGGCTGCGGCGGCTGCATTTCCGATGAAGGCGGAAATGTTGTAGGCCCGTGTGCTCAGATTTTCGTGCACGTTAAAGAACCCCAGGTGGTCGAAACTTCCGGAGCCTTCCAAGTTCATCGTCTACTCATCGGCGTGGTTGGCTTCGTATAAGACCACACCAGCTGCGTCTTAATTTTATTGTTCTAATTTGCTGATGGTTAACGTACATTATACTGAGCTGTCTTGTCTTCACCGACTAGGCTTCGAATAAAAGGCAATTATCTCGGACCCAAATACCAAGGTCATGATCAGTATGAAGCTAATAACACAATAATTATTAGCAGGACACTAATTATTAACCCATTAGTAAGGAATAATTACCGTGGCTTTACTTGACGTGCTCATAATTACCGTCACGTTAATTAGCATACTTCAGTTAGCTCATCAACTAGCATGCTTTAGTTGGCGCGGTTCTAGCTTTACATGGCTTCATTAATATGGTATTCTTAAAATTTGGTGTAATTACCTCGGTCTTACCCTGACTTGGCGTTATAGCATATATGGCTTAGTCATAGCATGTGCTGGCCTAACTAGCGACATTTAGCTGACCGTATATTGCCTACCTCTCCGCTGAGCCAGTTGGTTGTTGCGCCACTGCGAATGCGCTATACGGTACGACGCTGATCATGTCAGCGGACCGTCGAAACGAGCGAAGGATCACGTAAAGCGAGAAGAAACGGCCAAACATTGGGGAACCCTTAAGGTTCGCTTTTAGGAGTTGAATGCGATAGTGAAATCTGGCTCCTAGTGCACCTTTCAATCGCTAAGTGCACACTTATTCACATGTTTTGTTAGATAAACACACACGCACACCAACACGCACACACTAGATTGGACCAGCACGCACTAATATTGTCAAATGGGCTCGTTTTCGTCATGAAACCTGTCGAACAAATTGCGTTAAAGGGGTCCTGAAACACTTTCTAAAGCATCCATGGAATGGATTCAATAGAAAGCTTATTGCCTCACGAATTCAACGCAGCAAACATTTTAAGACTTTGTCCAGTGCGAGTAGCGTTACAATGGTTTGTCGCATGCTATAATTACGTTATCTTTTCTCTCGTCCCGGCGAAAGCGCTGCAAGCTAAGCGAGGAGGGGTGGCAGGGCAAAGAAACTACCACGCCTCGCGACGTTGAGCACTTTTTTTGTTTCTTCGAATGCGTGGCTTTATCGGCGTGATCGCGCGCACACGCGTTGACAAGTAGCGGCCTCCCACGGCTATCCGGGTAACTTGATTTTTCGGTCACAGACGCACAGACGATTTCTGGCTCAACACCAACGCGACTGATGCTGACGGCGGGTTTGTTGCGACACGAGCTCTTTAACGCTATCGCGATAAAATGGCTATTTTCTGTGCCGCGAGTTCACGCTGTTCGGGAACCGCTGTGGTTGTTCGGCAAACACGCAAACACTGACGGCACTTCAAGACACAGAAGGATCTTTACCTCTTCTGAGAAGGTGTCGCAGCTAATCCCTTCGAGAAACCGCACATTGGGTGTGAAGTTCCACGAAAAAATCTAGAGCTGACACTTAGGATTAAAATGTTCCATTTCTAGAACACTGTACTTGGGACCATCAAGGAGCTTCTCGAGATGCTTCTTAGGTATTTCCATCAATAATACTTCACGAATATTCGATAGTAAGCAATTTTTTGTAAGAATAGTAACAATTTAGTGTTTAACAGCAGCCACTCTTCCACCTATTCAGAAAAAAAATTTTTAGTTTCATTTGCCACTAGGCAGCGTAGTGAACGAGCTGCCTCAGGGCAGGGTGTTTGAAACGAGCTTGGGCTGTCTTGAAGGCTTCGATTGTAGTCCAGCTCTAAGGAAAGGTGACAAAAAATTAAAAATATACTCATGTGTCAAACAGTAAATGAATTCACACTCTTTCAAAACAGAATCTTCTATCTTGCTGCAAGGTGAAAATTACGTTTGCTTTCATTTAAAACAACTTTCATGCGCCGGTGGCGAGGCAGTATATAGCGTTGACCGAACGATAATTGACTAAAACTGAAAACATGCGTCACGCTCCGGTAACATCGACCATTTGAGCGGAACGTTGAACGGAGCGCAAAATCACTCAGCTAAAAGTTCGCTACGAGCCAAGTTCACCGTCCAGCCCAAAAAATCGAAGCATATCCATGTAGTAAATGATGATCAGTGGGGAGAAGCTTCGGAGGATATTATTGGTAAACAGTAAATCATCTGCCTGCCTGCCTGCCTGCCTGCCTGCCTGCCTGCCTGCCTGCCTGCCTGCCTGCCTGCCTGCCTGCTGCCTGCCTGCCTGCCTGCCTGCCCTGCCTGCCTGGCCTGCCTGCCTGCCTGCCTGCCTGCCTGCCTGCCTGCCTGCCTGCCTGCCTGCCTGCCTGCCTGCCTGCCTGCCTGCCTGCCTGCCTGCCTGCCTGCCTGCCTGCCTGCCTGCCTGCCTGCCTGCCTGCCTGCCTGCCTGCCTGCCTGCCTGCCTGCCTGCCTGCCTGCCTGCCTGCCTGCCTGCCTGCCTGCCTGCCTGCCTGCCTGCCTGCCTGCCTGCCTGCCTGCCTGCCTGCCTGCCTGCCTGCCTGCCTGCCTGCCTGCCCGCCTGCCCGCCTGCCCGCCTGCCCGCCTGCCCGCCTGCCCGCCTGCCTGCCTGCCTGCCTGCCTGCCTGCCTGCCTGCCTGCCTGCCTGCCTGCCTGCCTGCCTGCCTGCCTGCCTGCCTGTCTGTCTGTCTGTCTGTCTGTCTGTCTGTCTGTCTGTCTGTCTGTCTGTCTGTCTGTCTGTCTGTCTGTCTGTCTGTCTGTCTGTCTGTCTGTCTGTCTGTCTGTCTGTCTGTCTGTCTGTCTGTCTGTCTGTCCATGCTGAGTGGTTCATTGAACTATACTGTCACGTACCACTAGCTAGGAGGGACCAACCCACAACTTTAGGAGCTTCGCCCCTAATAGCTAATTAGCCGGCCTATAATGTGCTCGGTGCTAGTGGGCGACGAAAACAAAGACTATGCGCACCATCCGAGCAGCGAGCTACAATGTACAGGCTGGCCATGATGATTAACACGTGGCCTTGGATTTAGCTGCAATCATCACGTTGCATCACGCTCGGCCGGTGCTGATCTCAGAAGCCACCACGCTGATTATTTTAAAATAGACGTGACGTAGGCATTAAAAGCTTCAGAATAAATTTACACACCCAGTACCGCTAAAAGTATGACCACAAAACGTTTCTGACACCTTTTTGCATAGGTGTACTTTTGAGCTCAGTGTAATGACAAACAAATGCAACAAGATGACTCTGGTTCAAAAACACCACCCAACTTAGACGTCTGTTCTTGACTCGAGGATTGATTTTATTGTAACCAATGAAACGCAGTGTGCTGAGGGGTGAATTTGACTTCTTCGTATTGTTGTCTCGTTCACAAAGAGGTATCGCCAAAGCTCGGAAAGATCCCGAGTTCCACTTTAAAGGAAGAAACACCAGACCTTTGCGGAAAGCACAATATAGTCACTGCGAAAGCTGGAAGAGTCGCGCTTTTAGCGTCTGTCGTACTCTTTGAGATTATCAATACAAGAGCCCTCACGAAGTATTCAGTACAACATAAATAATAATTTTTTGAAGTTATAGCAAGCACACACTGCATAATTATTCGTCATTCCAAAGTAAAGAGAGGTACCCACCACACTTTTGCAAGCAATATGTGTACTTTCTTGATGTGGTGGCTGACGACGACGAAGAATTATGCCTGAGCCTTTTATATTAATCTACCAGTACTTTTATCACTTGGCGGAACTTAATTTGGTTACTGCCACAGGAATGTATGCTCCACTCTGTTTGATTACATCAATGCAACTAAAAGATTACCGTGCTAGTGAACCCCAACCTTTTCAGATTTTCAATTTATAGTTCATAGTTATGTCTATCAAAAACAAGAGATGGTTGGACCGCTTGCTCAGCAAATATTTTGTTTTTTTTTGTAGTATTATTTTTGAACTACTTTTTGAGATTGGTTTCATTTTCATTTTAGTTTCATTTAAGTATCCTGCCGCCCGGTTCTTGGCCGATCCCCCTCTGTGGGTGAGCGCCATCCATAAGAGGTCATCATCATCATCATAATAGGTTGGAGGTTTTAAATGAGCCTCAAGAGAAGAAGAAGAAAGCCTTTGGAGCAATCGGTCGTTGACGGTGGTGGTTGCTTGCCTGGCTTGGGTGCCTCTTCGAGTTCCTGTTCAGCTGTCTTCGGCGTCTGGGTGCACCCTCCAGGGCTGTGTGGCCATTGCAGGCGGTGCTGATTTGAGCTTCATTGACTGACGTCTGTCGCGTCTCCCAGCCAGGCAAACTCTGCCTGGTCGGCATCCCTCATTAACGGTGAGTTACCCACTGATCTTTTCTTGCGCAGCGGTCTCAGCAGTGTTCCGGTGGCTCTGGTCCCAACAAAGGGTGCTTGTAGTCACATGAAAAACCCCAAAAGCACCCAGGAGAAGCTACGGAAGGTGACTGAACACTTCAAATTCATCACCGAGGTGCGACAGTTTTGTCGTGGAGGTATTCTGTGCTGTTCTCCAGATCGGGCCTGCGTATCAGATCTGCTAAAATGCACATCGTTTGGCTCTCTCCCGGTGAGCCATTTTGTTCCTCCTCGCTTGACCTGTGTGAAAGGTTTAGTTCGTGCGGTAGACTTGAGCCTGTCTCCGCCCGAAATTTTAGAGATGTTTTGTGCAGCAGGCGTGGTGGCAGTCTTTCGCTGTTCACGTAGCGCTGACAGAAATAAGACCCCGACAGTGTCGGTGATAATTACCTGTGCTGGAACTTCTAGACCAACAGAGATCAAAGCGTGGCCACTCATATATTGGGTCGAAGCGCGACCCTCCTCTACTGCAGTGCCTCCTAGACCACTGCGTTGCCATAAATGCTGGCGTTTTGGGCATAGCATAAAGGATTGCCGATCGGTATATATAGAGCGGCGTAAAATGTGTGCAGGACAACACAACTCTAAGAATACAAAGCTCTCAAAAGGTCTTGCTGTCTCTGCGGTGGCCCTCACCCATCTGATGATGGCACATGCCCTGCGAGAACTCAGGAGATTCAAATTATGGAAATAATTGCGCAAAAACGATGTTCAAGACGCGAAGCTCGAATATCCATCACAGAGCGCTCTCGGGGGTGCGCTGTTGCTGCTATCCGTAATAATCATGTCATGGGTTCGTCACCCTCAGATGTGATAGCCTTGACTGTTGAGAAAACAATAACAAAGCTATTGGAGAACCTTTCTATGACGCTGGCGGAGTCATTTGCTCAAACAGTAAATGCACAAATAGCTCAAGTCCGCATGAATGTTAATCATCCACATGCAGCCTCTATGCTTTCATCAGCTAATGAGGTGAATACAGGAGCTGTAGAAACAGGGCCTTCTAAACCCAGCCCCCTGATCACAACACCTGTTTAAGAGTTATATGCATCAAGAGCTGGTCCGCCGGACTGCGGCCGTAAAATATTCCGCATTGAACATTTGAATTGGTGCTGTTGGGACTCCGGGTCCTGCCGGTCTCGTTTTCGGTAGCTGGCCCCGTCGCAGGATCCATCGTCCAACAATTCAGCGAGAAGAAGTGCCCGAACGAACAACAGAGATTTATTTACATGTGGAGAAGTGGTCAACTGACCCAAAGAGAGAAGAGTGCGTGTGATACAAAACGTCCTCGGCATTTCATAGCGCCACGTTGTTGACACTGGGTGCCTTGTCCGCATCGTCAGCCAATACGGTGTCACCGGCACCTCGGCCACGAGGGAGGGGAAAACACCTCTCACTACACAAGGAGTGGCACAACCCAACACGAGGTCGATACATGGTCCCGGCGCCCCAAAATGTTACCAAATATGGTCACGAACGCACAGCAGACCCCGTAGCTCTCCCGGCGAGAAGGAACCCGAATGGGGAGGTGGGGGTGGACGACACCGTCAGGTCAAGAACCGGTTCTCCCCCAAACTCTCCCTGCTTGGCTCTCCAGGGCCGGTCGTAACAGTCTCTCGCGCGGGGGGGTGAAGATCTCGATGGGCTGAGGTTTGCAGCCACTGTCCGGAGAGATCAGCGCCGGCAGTCCGTTTGGTGACGACCGTCTTTGATGAAGTAGAGGGCAACACCTGCTTCATTGAGGGCTCAACAGACGTCACATACGCACATGAAAACACAACTACTCAGCCGGTGAGCGCCGGACAATTCCGCCAAACTCCACCAGGCAATTTTCCCCTTTAACTGATATTAAAGGAAATACACAATTTATTCAAAATGTTACTCACACTTTAAGGTGACACAAAACAACAACACTGGAAGCACACCGAACCCGAAACCCTGGATAGCCGTGTCTTCAACGTTTTCAAACAAGTACACCTAAAAGAGTAAAAAAAATAATCACTAGCTCTTGTTTAGGTCAGGAAAAAAAATGCCAGAGTTCTCGAGACATCCTCTCGCGTCAGGGGCATCGACTTAAGCCATCAGCGTTGCCATGGAGTACGCCCTTTTTGTAGCGTATTTCAAACGTATATTGTTGCAAAACGAGGCTCCAACGCAGCAGGCGGCCGTTCTTAGAGGACATGGTCTGTAGCCAGGTGAGAGGACAGTGGTCCACTTCCACAATGAACTTGCTTCCGGCAATATAACAAGCCAGTTTCTGGACTGCCCAAACCAAGCACGCACATTCCTTTTCGCTAGCGCTGTAAACCTGCTCGCGAAGGGTGAGTTTCCGGCTAACATATAGGACGGGATGCTCTTGATCCCCCTCATCCCTTTGACTAAGAACTGCCCCCATGCCTCTATCACTAGCGTCGCATTGGACTATGAAAGGCCTCGAGTAGTCCGGTGAACTAAGCAAAGGTTGGCTCGACAAGGCCGCTTTCAAAACGCGGAAAGCCTTTTCTTTCTCCTCATCCCAGTCGACCATTTGGGGCTCGGTCTTGCGCAACGCGTCAGTAAGAGTGCTGGCAATGTCGGAATATCTAGGGATGTACTTACGATAGTAACCAGCTATTCCAAGAAAAGCCCGAATATCGGTTTTCGTTCGGGGCTGGGGAAAGTCTCGGATAGCTGCCACTTTCATTTCAGAGGGACGGCGATGCCCTCGACCGATAACATGCCCGAGATAGAGTACCTCTGCTTGTGCTAGCTGACACTTGGGCGCCTTTACCGTTAAACCTGCTTCGCGTAGGCGTGTCAGTACTGCTCTCAAATGCGTCAAGTGTTCTGGCCAGGACGAGGAAAACACGGCGACGTCGTCCAAGTAAGGCAATGCGAAGTCCTCTTGACCACGCAAAACCTTATCCATTAAGTTGGAAAAACAGTAAGGCGCGTTCTTTAGGCCGAAACTCAACACTTTAGAGCGGAATGTCCCCAATGGTGAAATAAATGCAGCATACCGGCTCGCCCTCTCGGTAAGCGGCACCTGCCAGGAACCTCTCACTAGGTCTAGCGTTGAGATAAATTGCGCGCTGCTTACCCTCTCGACGCGTTCCTCAATGTGGGGAATTGGGTATGTCTGATCCTTGGTGATGAGGTTTAACTTACGATAGTCTACGCAAGGACGCGGATCTTTGCCGGGTACCTCCACGAGAATTAACGGGGAAGTGTAATCACTTTCACACGGCTCAATCACACCCAATTCCAGCATCCGTTAACCTCTGCTTTTATTAGCTCAAGCCGGCGAGGTGACACCCGATACGTCTTAGATCTTACCGGTTCCGACGAGGTAAGCTCTATGTCATGAGTGAGGATGGATGTCCGGCCTGGCTCGCTTACAAATCTGTCCTGAAACTCGGTCAAAAGACCACGCAATTCCTGCTTCTGCTTCGTTGTTAGTTGTGACTTTGATACTAAATCCTCAACTCTTTTCTCGATCGGGACTTCGTCCGATTCGGGAGCTAATTCAGGGATTTCTGCCGGAACCTCTTCCGGAACATTTAAAGTCATGTTCACGATGGCTTCCCTCTCTTTGTAGGGTTTGAGTAAGTTGCTATGATACACCTGGTGTGCCTTACGACTTCCTGGTAATTTTACCACATAGTTGGTGTCAGACAATTTTCGAGTAATTTCGGCCGGGCCGACCCATTGCACTTCAAGCTTATTCTTTTGGGAGGGCCTCAACAACATGACCCTGTCTCCTACAGCAAAGTGTCATGCTTTAGCGGTCCGATCGTAGTAAAGCTTAGCCTTCTGCTGTGCTTTGGTCATCGCACTCTCGGTCAGTTCTTGGGCTGTTGTTAGACGATCCAATAAGGTGAGGACATATTCCACTACTACAGGATCATCACCCTGACCTTCCCACGACTCTCTCAGCATACGAAGAGGAGACCGCAGTCTGCGGCCGTAAACAAGTTCCGCTGGCGTAAAACCTGTTGTCTCATGTGGTGCAGTTCTTAGTGCAAACATCGTTGCAGGTAAGCACATTTCCCAGTCAGTTTTCCGTTCAAAACATAAGGCTCTTAACACTCGCTTCATCACGGAGTGAAGCTTTTCTATCGAGTTCGACTGCGGATGGTAGACTGAACTATGCAATAATTTCACGCCACACCGCTCTAGAAAGGTTGTCGTTAAGGCACTCGTGAAAATGGTGCCCTGGTCTGATTGTATCTCGGCAGGAAAGCCTACCCGGGCAAACACGGACAGAAGTGCGTTCACTACTTCGACGGAACTTAGCTCTTTTAGCGGGACCGCCTCTGGAAATTTAGTAGCTGGGCAGATTAAGGTCAGGATGTGACGGTAGCCTGAAGTTGTCTTGGGCAAAGGACCTACTGTGTCAATTACCAACCGACGAAAGGGCTCCGTGATTACGGGTACCAGCTTCATTGGAAATTTCGCCTTATCTCCCGGCTTACCCACTCGCTGACACACATCGCAAGATTTTACAAACCTCTCTACATCTTTAAAGCATCCAGGCCAGTAGTATTCCTGTAAGAGACGATTTTTCGTCTTCTTTACGCCTAAGTGGCCTGACCATGATTCTCCATGCACCAAACTAAGCAAATCCTGACGATACGCCTGAGGTACGACTACCTGGTCAAACTCTACTCCTCGCCTATCTAGATATTTTCGATAGAGTATGCCGCTCCTCTCTTGGAATCTCACATTTCGTTTGGCGATTCCCTCTTTCGAACTGTCCTGGAATTGCTTAAGCGTTGGGTCACCCTTTTGTTCGGTTATTAATGAAGCGGGGCTCACCTGCAGCAGCCGACTGAAATTATCCGAAGTTGGCATGACACACAACTCTTTTGTAGTTCCTAGTACCTGGAATGTGTCACCCTCTGTGCTATCCTCTGTACTACCAGGAATCGGCTTGGGAGCAATGGCATTCTCTATTTGCTCGGTCAACGAGGCGTAATTGACCCCTTTCAATTAGGGAGGAGGTTCAACGTCGCCTTTAGGAATGGTTGCCTCCGCGACTACGGCTTCTGCAGCCTGTTCTCGCACAAGTCGATTTGTTTCCGTGGTGTCCAACTCGCAACCAGGCCCGTTGTCGATTTGAGGCTTGTTTGCCTCAGTGAAGGTTGCTCTCGCAGCCAGTGCACGTGCCTTTGATCTAGTCAGTGCCTGCACTATGCCTTCTCCCAACGTTAGACCTTTCTCCTTCAGCATTTGATCTGACTTATTTGAAAATAAGTAAGGATACTGAGGGGGTAGATATGGCGATACCGCGGCTTCTGTTTCCAATGTTCCAAATGCGCCTTTAAGGACAACTTTAGCTACGGGAAGGCACTGACTGTTTGCTTCTACGGCTTGTCTAATCCAGGCACAGTCTCCTGAATACTGTCCGGACTGAACAAAAGACGGATGAACTACGTCCATAGTGGCTGCGGAGTCTCTAAGAACCCGACACTGCTTGCCGTTCACGGTAAGGTCGTACATATAGGGCTCTAACAACTTCATGTTCTCGTCGGCTTCATTTATAGATAAAAAGGCCACCTTTTCTTTCGGGCAGTCTTTCGCGAAGTGCCCTGTTTCGTGGCAATTGAAACAAGCAGCCGGTTTTCTCGCCTCAAATTTCCTTTTGCTTGCCTCTGCCGACGCCCCATGGTTAGATGAATTGTTTTCCTCACCCTTTTGTGCGAGACTTGTCGGTTGTTTTCTAAACAGCGCCTTATTCGGCCGTAGGAATTTTTCCCTTTTAGGCTCGCTGTTTGCCCCAAGGGCGCGGCGCGTAACGAATTCTTCAGCGAGCTCTGCGGCTTTTGTTACGGTGTTCACGTCTGGTCTATTCTGAACCCAGAACCTCACCTTTTCTGGTAACCTTTTATAGAATTGTTCCAGACCGATACACTCGATCACCTTGTCATGATTCCCATACGCCTTTGCCTCTTTCAGCCACTCCCCCATGTTGGCCATTAACTTGTAAGCAAACTCCGGGTATGAATCATTGCTCTCTTTTACGGCGTTGCGAAATTTTTGTCTGAAACCTTCCGCTGACAACCTGTATTTCTTGAGAAGGCTCGACTTTACCTCACTGTACTCGTCAGCCTCCTCTTTCGTGAGGCGCGCGATTACTTCTGAGGCCTCCCCCGGAAGTAGGGACAACAAGCGTTGAGGCCACGTATCCTGGCTAAAACCTTGCCTTTCACAAGTTCTCTCAAAGTTGACGAGAAACAGCCCAATGTCCTCCCCTAGCTTGTACGATCTCATTAGGTCCGTCATTCTGAACCTGACCCGCTCTGCGGTACCGGATGCCTCGCTGCCTCCTGTTCTACTATTATGGCTAATCTCTAGCTCGAGGCGCTTCATTTCAAGCTCGTGCTTTCGCCTCTTATCTGCCTCGGCCGCGGCCGCCTTTCTTTCGGCCTCGGCCGCGGCCGCCTTTCTTTCGGCCTCTGCCGCTTGCCTCTCCTGAATCTCCTCGACACATTCTGACAGCTCGTCATCCTCCGCCCCCAATGCGAGAATCGCCTCTGTCAGCTCTGGCTTTCTTTGAGAGTCCGACACCTCCAGATTCAACTCCCTTGCAAGAAGCAACAACATGGACTTTCGCAGGGATTTTAGATTCATGGCTGCTTCCAGCACCGCTGTCTCTGTTCCACAAAGATTCCTGTCCTGCAACTAATTAACCTTGACGGCAACGACAGCTCTAGATACCTGCCTTGCCTCAAGTTTTCCGTTAACTTAGTCTACAAATAAAGCTTCAAAAGCTCTTACACGGAATCCTGCCCTGTCACTGTTAACCTTGACGCCACTGACAGAAAGAGCTTAACCAAGCTATCACACAATTTCTGCCTGACGCAAGTTACCTGTTAACCCAATGACCAAGACAGCCCCTCTCTACCAGCTTTTACTTAACACATAGAGTAAATGCCTGGTAAAATTTAACAGAGAAAGCCGGCACTCACCCAGTTCGCAGTCATGTCTCCGGCGTCGTGCCTCTCAGAAGTGCCGTTCGATTCCCTCTGGAAGTCGATGAGCTCGTGTCCTCCTTCTCCTGTCGTCCCGTTGTTGAACTTCGGGCTCACTCCGTCCAGTGGTCGCTTTCGGGGTTATCAGCATCCCGCCGCTGCCATCCAGTTGTTGGGACTCCGGGTCCTGCCGGTCTCGTTTTCGGTAGCTGGCCCCGTCGCAGGATCCATCGTCCAACAATTCAGCGAGAAGAAGCGCCCGAACGAACAACAGAGATTTATTTACATGTGGAGAAGTGGTCAACTGACCCAAAGAGAGAAGAGTGCGTGTGATACAAAACGTCTTCGGCATTTTATAGCGCCACGTTGTTGACACTGGGCGCCTTGTCCGCATCGTCAGCCAATACGGTGTCACCGGCACCTCGGCCACGAGGGAGGGGAAAACACCTCTCACTACACAAGGAGTGGCACAACCCAACACGAGGTCCATACATGGTCCCGGCGCCCCAAAATGTTACCAAATATGGTCATGAACGCACAGCAGACCCCGTAGCTCTCCCGGCGAGGAGGAACCCGAATGGGGAGGTGGGGGTGGACGACACCGTCAGGTCAAGAACCGGTTCTCCCCCAAAATCTCCCTGCTTGGCTCTCCAGGGCCGGTCGTAACAGTGCTCTGATTCAGGTTCACAGGACTCACAGCTGGAATTCAACACACAAAAAAAAATGAAACGGCGGGCGTCGCCACGAAAACATGGATCTCCAGTGAGTTCTAAAGAGAAAAGTAAAAAATATCAGAAAGAAATAGCTTCAAAATAGGATTTTTGAAAGATAGCTTATTGCAGAAGGCAGTGAATGCTGTCGGTATTTCCTCAAAATAGGTGGATTAAGAATCTTGCAGTGGAATTGATGGTCAATGTTTTGTGCAAATACTAATTTATTTTGCCTTTGCAATCAGCATTCCTCAGATTTTATAGTGTTGCAAAAAACTTGGCTCTCTGAAGAAGAAATATTTAATCTTTAAAACTAACTAACATTTAGCTTAGACCGCCCCTCTCGAGGAGGTGGTTTATCAGTGTTTATCTATTCAAAAAATGCGCATCGGGTAAAAGTTGCAGGTCTAATAATGAATTTAGGAAGTGAAATTTTAACATTAGATATCTCTCTTCCGGGACACCTTCCCTTTTTGTTAATAAACGTTTATTTTCCGCCAGGTGTTCAAAGTTCTAGTGTTTTAGGTACCGTAATTTCGTCTTGCAGAAAAGACATTTCCACTAGCAGCCGGACGAGTCACATTGGCACTGAGGGATCATCATGGATAATACAGAGCAGTACCAGGCAGCAGGGTCTGGTGCCTCCCAGACATCCCCTGCGCAGTGCTCTTCTCGTCGCAAGAACGGATGCGTCATGCTCAAGAGCAGGCCCTGCCACATCGTCGAGATGACCGCGTCTAAGACTGGGAAGCACGGTCACGCAAAGGTTCATTTACTTGGCCTGGGCATCTTTTCTGCAAAAAAAACATGAGGATCTGTGCCTTCAACTCACAACATTGATGTGCCCAATGTCAACTGATGTGACTTCCAGTTGAGTGACATTAGGGATGATGACGGACAGGTCTTTTTCGATTCGTTTACCCGATTTTACACGTATTCATCAAGCGGAATTACTTGCGATTCTCCTAGCGTTACGAAACTTACCTCAATAAATAACAGATGCTATTATTCTTTCAGACTGCTTGTCTGTGTGTAGTTCATTAACTCCGCCTAATATGTCCAATGCTTTAAAAGTAGTTTACGCCTTTGCGCCAAGACATTTACGACTCATTCGCTTGGTGTGGATACCAGGGAATGAAGGTTTAACCCTGAATAAATATGCAGCTGCATTCGCAGTGGCCTCAAATAATTATCGCAGATTTCCTATATTGCTGACGCTAGTATTTATTGCCGTGGAAATTAGTCATATCAGATCAGTTTGAAAAATCTCGCTTGGCATCATCTGATTTTTCTCATCTTAAATACCCCTGGAATACTTGATGGTGCTCCTCTAGAGTGGTAGACTAAGATGCCGAGTCCCCCCCCCCCTGAACTTTCATATACACAGGTCTGGTCTGGCACAGTCTCCCCTATGCTTCCACTGCAACGAGAGTGAATCCCTTCACCATTTTCTGTTAACATGCAGGTTACATACAAACCAAAGGAATAGACTCTTGGAAGAACCTCTCCGTAGGTTGACTTTAAATTTATCCCTTCCGGTGGTCCTGTCCTTTGGTGCAACTAAAAAGGGATTTAGCAACAGGAACGTTTTCCAGGCCGTGTGCGATTTTCTAAAGGCAACAAAACGAAAAGAATGTTAAGCTGAGGCATAAATTCACTTTATTTCAAACCATATTAGCTTATTCGTTTTTTGTATTACCTCTAGTTATTTTATTTCAAATCTATCGTGTACCAATTGGTTCTTTGTGTAAACATTTTTATATAAATAATCTGGCTGGTAAAACGATTCCATCTCACAAATGAGGCCCCACCCGTTCCATGGCCGATCCCCCGTGGTGGATTGCTCCCGGACCCTTAGGAACAACCAACCAACTCCAAGTTACGTGATTCGTATGACGCTTGGTCATTCCTTTATTTCCTTGCAACGCTATATTACACGCCTGAATGTGACAGAGAAGTTCACAGAGGTCCTAAGGAAGCGGACCATCGGGACCTTATGTGCTTCCTCTGCAACCAGTACAGGTGCACTTCCAAGGTATCAATTATTTCATACATCATCATGTACTGAAGCCTTGGAACTGTGTATTGGGTCATAATAGGGGCAACTCAACTGGCTGGTGACGGTTGACGCGACAAAAAGCGTCTGCACGTGATTGATATGGCCCACCAGTTTTCCGGCGAAGCCACATACAAAGCAAGAGGGCGGTTGTCAGACATGCGCCATTGGTTCGAGGGGACAAGGCCCACCGGTGTACCTGAACGTGATTGACAAAGCGATAGCGTATAGGACTGCTTAGTGGGCTGCAGTTAGCGCCAATGGATGTCGTAGGCCTACATAGCCGGCACACCCGCTTTGAAGGACGGAGGCCTATAGCGGTGGCTTATGCGAAACTGAGCCGGGCAGCAAGAGTGCTGTCCCGCTCAGTACCGCCGCGCTCATTTACGCCGAAGCCGCCACTAGACCTCCATTATCAGTCTTTTTTCAAATGAATGAAGAGGGGTAGGGCGTTTTCTCAATGCCTGAGGAGAAATTGACGGCTAGCATTACACAGTGGGCTAGGTTATCGCATGCACTCTCCATGGGACCATGCTCATCTCCAGTACTCACACGCTTTTACTCCCGAGTGGAACATACAATTTGCCGGGAGATGTTATTGATTGGGAGATTACATGAAAATATGACGGCAACGGCGAAGGCAAGAGCCCGTTAAAAGGGTCCGATAGTAAGTATCACAATTATATACGGCGGATATGTGCCACATCTTAAGCGTTCTCAGCAACTTGTAAAATCTATTTCAATGCTTTGTTTCAAGCTATTTTTTAGTGGACCTTTATTTCTGGTTGTTCACCCAACTACCCCTGCTAGCAACTGTGAAATTCAGCAACAACTCTTCACGACTAGTTGCGGCTGGTCATTATTTGCTTTTTAGATGCGGAAGCATCTTATACTCGCGCCTTGTAGTGCGCCGTCCGCAGCGCTTCTCGAACATTCGACAGCTGACGCGCGCGCATGCGCCGTCGCCCACCATCTGTGCCGCGCGCGCTTCTCCTTCGAGAACATTCGACAGCTGACAGCGCATGCGCCGTCGCGCCGTCGCCATGTGTGCCGCGCGCGCGCTTCTCCTTCGAGAACATTCGACAGCTGACAGCGCATGCGCCGTCACGCTGTATATATACTCAAGGTCGGCGCTCGCTCGCTCATTTGCCGCTCGTCCGTTGGTTTGTACGGCGCGTCGACGTCCGAAGTCGCCGTGAAATGAATGCCAACGAATCCACAAACAGAATGATCGACGTCCCTAAGCCATCGTCCTCAAAGTTCGTCGCAATAAATAAAACACCGCCCTTTCTTATACGTGCCGTACGTGTTCACTCATTTAACACCCCATTTCACAACCACGTTAACCAATTTAGCCATCGAACCAAGTAAGTCGCAATTTAACACCCGTTAACCAATTTCCGCATCCTCCTCAGTGTTCCCCCGAGGGAAGCTGCGGGCAATTTTTTTTTCCTTTACGTGAATCTCCGCTCAAAAACGGATACTCCTGACTTATTTTAGCGGGCCTTTGTTATTTCACAAACATCACAAGGTTAGAACTCCGTAATACAAACTCACATTGCGTTAGAAAGCGCCACGAGTTTGTATTACATGTACCATACCTAATGACTTATGATATTAGTTCAGCGGGAGTGGTTTGCAGATGGTGATATTACCGAAACAGACACGTCGTTTGTGCGACTTTATTGAGATACTTCCCGTCATACGTCATGTGCAACGCTATAGAACCAAGCGAGACTTATTGCAGTAAATGCGCTCATGTTAAAAAATAATTACATGATTTTTAACAATGATATTGCCATTTTTAGACTAGATATTTTAGGAAGGTAAGTAATAAATAATGAAGCAATAAATGAAGAACTAAACGAACCACGTTATTTTCACGGTTGTCAATAGGTTTTCCTGGATCACTTGGCACCTATTTATTTTCGTAGCTTGGCCGAAGCCAATCATGGAGGCCACGTTTAACATGACCAGTGTGAAAAACGCGGACTTTTATTTTGCTGACCAAACTTCTTGCCCTTGATCAATGAAATGAAGCATAACTGCTGTGAGCCACGCCCATGTAGATTGCGGGAAAGGAAAGCAAAAAGTATTGAAAGAAACTTCGAAACAGGGTGCACTCGTGAAGTGCACGATTGAGCAAAGGGCAGTTCTGTGACTGCGTTTCGATAGTGCCTGATTGATTACCATTACAAAACTAGTAAAGTGGGCTTTCTGTATGCGCACGGTCATCTTGTTTACCATTTATTACCCGCAACATACCAGGTCTCTTTTATTCTCCATGTGTACTGCTCGGATCCTGAAGACAATGATCAAGCCATAAGCCAGCATCAGAAATAAGGCGGCAAGGGTTGCTTGTGCATACTGAAGCCTGAAAAAAAAAGATACAGAAGCAGTGACAGCTAAGTGATGGCATGAGCAAGCGTCTCTAAATACAGTGTCTCAGCTAACTCGAGCCGCAGCTTAAAAAACGTCAGGCCTGTGTGGAAGGCGCAGCACAGTCACAGCGAAAGCTAGAAGAGCGGCCTTTCAGAGCCTTTTCAAAACACTCGTTGCGTAACTACTGGAAAAACACTTGATGCATACCCACTAAGGCTATAATAATAAACTTTTGGGTAGCAGGCCGGAATTCGCTATGCTATTTTTCGTCATTCTTCAAAGAAGCGTGGTATCCACTAAACACATGCAAGGAATTTGTTTGATTGATTGATTTGTTGAGTTTAATGTCCCAAAACAACCATATGATTATGCGAGACGCTGTAGTGGAGGACTCCGGAAATTTCTACATCCTCGGGTTCTTTTACGTGAACCCCAATCTGAGTACATGGGCCTACAACATTTCCACCTCCATCGGAAATGCAGCCGCCGCAGCCAGGATTTGATCTCACGACATGCGGGTCAGCAGCCGAGTACCTTAGCCTCTAGACCACCGCGGCGGGGTGGCAAGGAATTTCGTACGAATTGTTCACGCAGTGGCTAACGACGATGAGAAATTACGGCTCAAGTCGGTATGCGCCACAGGTATTATGGGAACAAGAACAAGCTTTTGTAATGAGTTGGAGAATTGGACAGCCCACTCGTTACGCTATTTGCATTGTGCAACGACTAATGTTTCTTTCGCTGTTTTAAAACGCTTTATAAGTCGTATTAACGCTATTACTTTCCCGACATCAAGCATGCCTAAGTCAAGGTTGCCAACAAGTCACAACCACCGGCGTGGCTCAGTGGTAGAATACTGGGCTGCTATCTAGTGGACTCTGGTTTGAGCACCACTGGGTCTTTCGTGCTATTGCTATGCCAACAAGTCACAAGCACCGGCGTAGCTCAGTGGTAGAATGGAGGACTGGCACCCAACAGACCAGGGTATTGAGCCCCACTGTGTCTTTGGTGCTAGTTTTTTTCCCTAATTTCAGGCGTTGTGGCGTTGTGGTTACAGACACCGGCGGCGGCGGCGGCAGCGTTGGCGGAGGTGGCGGCGGCGGACAACTGCTCGTGATTCGAGTTGGGATCTCATAACAGCTTTCGCTGTAAAATGTACCTATGTCCACTTTGGTGCTGTCACAAATTGTACTTATTATATCTGGGGTTTAGGGTTTTACGCCGTAGTATAGGGCTCCGGAAATTCAAACCATTTGGTGTCACTAATGTGAACTGACATTGCACAGTACAGGGACATCTACCAGTTCGCCTCCACCGAAGCGCTACCGACGCGTCCGTGATCGACCCCGTGATCTTTAGGTCAGCAGTTGAGCACCGTATTTATTGTTCCATCACGGCGGACATGATTTGATGCATATCCCCAACTGTTTCATGAAGTTTATTTTTTGTGCACTGCTTGAAAAGCGTCCAAATAGGCCGCTTCTAATGTTATATCTATTACGTTTTAATGCTTTCCTGCTTATTACAGATGCCCACGAAAGGTATTTTTTATGCACAGCTTGAAGTACACATCTGGGCCCACCGTGATATCACGGCTCCCTAACTCTTCACGTGTGGTTCTCTGTAACTATCCACGATATCCATAGCATATGGCAAGTGTGGTGCCACTATAAAGGGTACAGGGCAGCGACGATGGGCGTCGTTATGCAATGAAGCGCGAGTACTACTTGTTGCTCGCGACGGCACGTCCGATAACTGGTGCGTCTGCTTATGGCCATCGAGAACCACTGCGAGGGAAGAGTGTGGTTTTACGCAGAACATTATGCAGTCCTGCAATCATGGTACACAAGTGGGCACGTCACGATTTTTTTTGTTTCACAGGCATCTAAAATAATAAAAAAACATAAGCACCTAATGGATCTTTATAGAATTAGAGACTCTGGGATTAGTGATCCCCACATTAGGTCACTTGCCCCAATTTTCGCAATAACAAGATTGTATCAATAGAGCTTTTTTTCCTAGAACTGTGTCCGAATGGAAAGCCTTACCTACTCTACTGTTGTTTATGCCAATGACTTTGTACGCGAACTGGAAAACTTGTATTGTGTGCCGTCATTGTAATCGAGGTTTTTTACGTTTCATTTTTCATATTGCTCTTATTTTTGCTTGTTCGCTATGTTTGCAATGTTTTTTTAAAATTATTTTGTAATTATTGTGTAGCCCCTCATGCATGGACCACACGGTGGTCTGCAGTATTGCTAAATAAATAATATGTTGTATTGCAGCCACATCTACAAATGCGTATCCGGTTTTTTATCCAGCTTCGTTTCTCCATAATCATGGTTAATTATTCTTGCATATTTGAATTTTGAAGAAGAAAAGAAATCGTGTGATGACAAGAGCACGAGTTGCCATGTGGTGGCATCCCGTTGCGGTCACGGTAACTATGCAGCTCTCGATGTTCAAGCCAGTCAAAGTCCGCGTACTGTGTGTATACGGCACAGTAATATTGATATATGCCATAACTTCATTTGCAGAAGGAATAGGGCGCGATTTTTGGCTTAATTTGAGAACTGACAGTAGATTTCGTACCACGTGCTGTACTCTGTTGTTCTCAGGAGCCTCGACTCTCGATCGACTCTCGACAAAGTCCGCGTACTGTGTGTATACGGCACAGTAATATTGATATATGCCATAACTTCATTTGCAGAAGGAATAGGGCGCGATTTTTGGCTTAATTTGAGAACTGACAGTAGATTTCGTACCACGTGCTGTACTCTGTTGTTCTCAGGAGCCTCGACTCTCGATCGACTCTCGACAAAGTCCGCGAACTGTGTGTATACGGCACAGTAATATTGATATATGCCATAACTTCATTTGCAGAAGGAATAGGGCGCGATTTTTGGCTTAATTTGAGAACTGACAGTAGATTTCGTACCACGTGCTGTACTCTGTTGTTCTCAGGAGCCTCGACTCTCGATCGACTCTCGACAAAGTCCGCGAACTGTGTGTATACGGCACAGTAATATTGATATATGCCATAACTTCATTTGCAGAAGGAATAGGGCGCGATTTTTGGCTTAATTTGAGAACTGACAGTAGATTTCGTACCACGTGCTGTACTCTGTTGTTCTCAGGAGCCTCGACTCTCGATCGACAGCGTTATCTCACCACGCTCCAAACGCATTGTAGGGCCTTTAAACATGGATCTTAGGTATCAATAACGCCATAGTGTGATCACTCTTTTTCATTCTCAGGTAAGCAGTTCAACATAAAAAGTCAACCTAGCACGTATGACACATGAGATATTATGACGCTATAAATGTGCTCATATGTGCGCCCTGAGTGCAATAAAGCAATACTCGAAAAGCACTCTCTTGTTAATAAATAAGTCATCACACACCGATTTGTTAAAGGAGAAATAATTAGCCCATGACAACGTGATGTCACGCCGTCTAACTGTGCTTGATTTTTCGCATAGTTAACATTACCAACGCAATAAAAAACAAAATGGTGATATAGTTTATTAGCTAACAACGAAGGTACAAAACAACGTGGCGCAAAGAGTAGCTGGAGGAGCGAACGATGTAAGAATCACAGCTTTGCCGCAAAGGCGAAGCAATGAACGCTACAGCAACAATTTGAAAGGTCACGCGCAGAATCCCGAAAACACAGCAGCGGTAAGCAGTAGATATAAAAAGCTTGGAGTTTGAACGGTGCAGAACTTGGCGTTTGAACGGTGCCTTTGAACGGTCTCCGGAGTGGCTCAGTGGTTAACGTCTCGCTTTCACGTCGCAGAGGTACCGCGTTTAATTCCGTGTGCCGTAGTGCTATTTTCTGGATTTTTTCTTTCTTGCGTTTTCACATATATAGATAAGTATACATATTGCATACTATCGACGCCGACGTCGACGCCGTGCACGCACTTGTGTGTGTGTGAGCGAGTGCTCGCGCGTGTGTGTTATTTTGTGCGTGCGAATGTGTGTCTGTGTGCACTCTTTCGTGAGTGAGTGTGTGTGAATGTGTGTGTATGTGAGTGCGCTCGTCTGTCTGTGTGCGTGTGTGTTCATTTGCGCGTGCTTTTGTGCTTGTTTTCGTGTCACTGCGTTTCTCCATGCGTGAAAAAAAAACCACCTCATACTTGTACCTCAAACGCTAAGCGTCTTCTGTGTCTGTATGCAAATTAACGCTGGTTGCGCTCAGCCATCACTTTCTACGGAGTTGAGAGACGCGTGCCAAACCAGACTGATTTGTGTAAGAGCACATTTGCAGGAAGATACACTCCCGTAGCTTTCCCTTCGTTGCTGAAAAATCTTGTCTGCGAGTAAAGAAGGTAATCTTGCGCCTTGAAGGCTTCAGTACCTCAAGGTGTAGCTCTCAGCACCCACGATGCAGCTCAGCTATTCTTCAGATCGTTTCTTTCTTCTGGAAGCGGTGAAGAAAACATTTTTAATGAATCAGTCGGGTTAGTTCACTCTCCCGTGTTCTCTCTAATAATGTGCTGCACAGTAGGGCACCAAATTGTTCTTGAAAACTGGCTCACGGGTGTGTTCACTTCGGTCACTATCATCGCGACAGCCGCTGGGGCATGCAGAAAAAAAAGAATATACCACCAGCCACCATCGATTCTATTTGTTTTATTTGAGGTGGTCGGCGAGCGAGGGAAGATAAGGTGCAACGCTAACTAGTGGTCTGCGGTTTCTACAAAGCGACATCTTTAAGCTCCGATAACCATCCCGCATAGACAGCAAAGAAAAGGAGGGGTCGTAGGCGCGCGCGGCCATGCGACAAACGGAGTGGTTACGCACCCTTTTGCAATTACGCCTCCTCCGTCCGAATGAGACGGCCGGAGCAACACCACTGCGCGCGCCCGATCCGGCGGCCGTGGAAACATCACCATGGTTCATACATCCCTTTCTCTTCAAGCTACGTTTTCACTGGCAAGGTTCCCGTATGAAGCTCGAAAAAGAAAGTTCTAACATTGGGTGGTGTCCACATGTTTCTCACTCGTTTTAGTACGTCTTGTCCATAGAATTTTCGATACTTTGCACGGTAAAGAGGCACAGGAAAATGAGTTTGCATTAGGTCTTTCATAAGACGCTTTCTTTTCACTTTAGTTAGGCGATATATCGAAAACCTTGCCCATAAGAAACAATATGAGAACCCAACTTCGCGGAAGAATGGTGACAAGGTGTGTCGTTCTCCCTTGTCTGAAGATACAAAGAAGTCAGTGATGTGGTATAATATCGTTGTTTGAAATTAAGAAAATAAAAAGGGTCCCTCTGGTCTCTTATTGGCAGAAAACGGGATATTACTTAGTTAAGAAACAGATGGCACAAAGACAGCCCTCCTTGCTTAACACGCCCAAACAAGTTTGTTCTAGATTTCCGCTCCCATGTAGAGCTCCAGATTGAACGTGGCGGATATCCTGTGAAGTTTATGAATGTTTTAGGCGTACAACTAAGTACTTCTAAAAGCGACATAATTTTAGCATCCAGAAACACGTTACATGGGGCGGACCGAGAGAAAATGGATAAGTCACGACCGCCGCATTCTTCGGCCGTCGCGCGCAGTTCCTCGGCCTTTTCAAGCCAGACTGATTCACTGTCTTGATACCTGTCCAATGGTACCCCTAGGTAATGACTAGGTGTCGTGAGCCACTGAATATTTCCCAAAGAACAGGGCGTGAGGTCCCTATTACCATGCCATAAACCAATGATTTTTCTTCTTTGTTCATTAGGCTTCCACCCGTGTCATAAAACCTTTCAGTGATTTCTAATAAGGAAGTGACACTCTCTACCAATAGCAAAAAAGGCAATATCGTCGGCGTATTCCAAAACACGCACGTCACATGACTGCAACTTGAAACCATTAATCGCTCCGTGGTGAATCACTTTCTGACACAGTGGTTCCAAGAACAGAGCAAAAAGCAAAGGACTTGGGCTTTTTTGGAGACGGACGTGTGATGGCTCGCTTCGTGCGAGGTGCTTCGGCGGCCGCTGTTGGCCGTGGTGTTAGGTTTCCTTCTGCACAATCGGCATACCAGTTTTTTTTTGCCTACATTGTTTTCGTGTGACAGTATAGAACAGTGCGTGTTTCTGCACGGTGATTTGGAAAACATTCGGGCCCCGTTAGAAGTGGGGCTCTTCAAGGCAATCACTGGCATTGGAGCCTTCCAGATGAATCACATCTGGCAGGTGAAGATGCGAAGCAAGACTGACAAAGACGCATTACTCAAAAGGGGCGGACTCCAAGTCAAGGGTGCCTTCTGTGCTATCATCGAACCTATCCAACAAAAAGTCACCGGGAAAGTCCACTGGGTTGACTTTGCCGTCACGAATGAGTCCATTCGAGAAGCGTTGAGTGACTTTGGTGAAGTCTTGGGGGTTTCGAATGACAACTCTACCGTCGCGGGCTTTGAACACTTGACATCAACGACGATGTTGGTGCGACTGAAACTGAAAGAAGGCGTAGTACTAGACGACTTGCCACATCTTTTTTAAGTTTAGAGGAGGCACTGTCCTTCTTGTGACCCCGGGTCTGGCACCGCTTTGTCTAAGGTGTCACATGCAATGACATATATGATGAGACTGCCAGACTCCCCACTGTGGTTATGCCGAGCGTTTAGATATGAAAGTGAAGATTGCGTCAGGAGTTATGCCAGAGTTACGAAGACCGCGCTGCCAACAGAAGACGCCCAAGAGAATCTGATGGACGCCGAGGAGGCTGAGAAGTTGGCCCCATGGCAGCAAATCCATGGTACGTGACGCAACGGTTCAGGCAAATGGAGAAGAGACCGCCGACGCGCCAACGCAAGACGGCAAGATTTCAACGAAGGGATAAGAGGAGTTGGCAGAAACAGCCGGCAAGCTGGATATTCAAGAAACGATCGAAGAACACATGGGTACCAGTGGTGAGATCGGTACACCAGAAGCCAGTGCAAAGTCTCCGGAAACGACTGCGGGACGTGGCAGGCGTACCCGAGTGGAAAACACGGAACGCAGCCTGAAACGCCCGGAGCGTCTGTTGCATCGCGTCACGGGTGCTAAGCCCTCGAAACCTGGTCGATATGTCCTTGAAACCCGGTCGGCGCCATCGTCGCCGCTTCGGGGACAGGATCGAGACGCGTAAGACCCCGGTTTTTCCACTGCACGGTATACGAGACACGGCAAGCGCAGTATTGTATTTTCATCCTTGTCATCAACATGGCTAGCATATATGCGCCTTTACGCATTGGTAAGCAGAATGTACGTGATCTAGGAGTGCGTCGCAAACAGTATCAGTTAAAACGCTTGATGCAAGGAAATGACCTTGACTTGCTCGCGGTTCAGGAGACTGATAGCTTATTATAAGAATTTTCATTGCGGTACATTGAATGTGTGAGCCATGCGGTGGGAGCATCAGCCGGATGTATTATTTTTGTCAAGAACTCTCTTGGTATTGTAGTAAAAGAGGTCACAAGTTGCTTACATGGGTGTTTTGTTTTGTGTGACTTCTGTTATAGAAACACTAAATTTAGAGTTATCTGTGTATACGAACCTGGAAATTTGAGAAACAGATGTTTGTTTTTCCGTGAAATGCAAGTGTACACGTTGAATTTCAGAGACGTGTGATTCGGTTGGGTGACTTCAATGTGTTCTGGCCCAAGAAGATTTTACGTATACTCTAAATTAAGTAATAAAAGCGTTGATTTGCTTATAGAGATAGCCTTAATAAGTATTTTTTCCATGACGTGGGTCTGTTTGCGAAGGGTGGGTGTCGCCAACACTTCACACAATTTCAAGGCTCTAGTCACGCACGACTACTAGATCGAGCATATGTTTGTTCAGAGATAGTACTTTTATGTCAGAGCTATGCCGGTTATGCTGTTTCCTTCAGTGATCATTGCTTAGTCTCGTTTGAGATAGGTCGAAAGTGCGAAAAAAAAGATTGTATGGGAAACATGGAAACTGAATACTAAGATAATTACGCATGAATGGTTCGTTGATAAGACAAAGAAGGAAATCGAGAATTTCTTCAATATTGCAGTAAGGAGTGTGATGGCGAGATGGGAATCATTTAGGCAAAGCAAAAAATGATGACAATAAACTGTGGTTGCCACATGCAGTATCAAGCTCGAAAACAGGAACGCAAGCTCCAGGCGGAGGTAAGTGATTTGGTGAAAAGTGAAGCAGAAAACCCGGGAATATTTACACATCAACTGCAGGTTGTCAAAAACAAAGATGAATGTTTTGAAGAGGATAATTATAAAGGCGCAATTATACGCGCAAGAGCCGAGATATACCTCGTTGGTGAAGCCCCGACAAAGCGAACCAAAAGCATATGCTCGAGCTCAAGACATACCAGAGATAGAACTGAATTGTAAAATATTTAGAGAACATAAAGATGTCATGAACGCTTTTGAAAGTTAGTGTCGAGCCAAAGGAGCCGGGTTTTGTAGATGAGTTTGATAGAAATGTCGACACTTATTGCTGAGGACACAAATTTATTGGAAATGTCTATTAGTATACGGGAAATTGTAAAGGCTATCAATGATCTTGGCATGGGCAAATCGCCTGGTCCATGGAGATGGCATTGATGCCGGCTTTTACAAGGCGTTCAAGGAGGATATGACTGCAGCATCACATGATGCTTTTTCAGGGTCTTCAGATCGAGGAACTCTACCTCCATATGTTAATCATCCGCACATTGTGCTGATTACTAAAGAAAACGAGCAACATGTTTTACTCAAAGTGACAAGATATAGGCCAATCACGCTAACAAACGTGGATTATAAGGTGTTTATAAAAGTTTTGGCTATAAGATTGCAAGGAGTTTTATACAAGTTGGTCGGGCCACATCAGACTTGCGGCATCGAGCGTAGAAAAATATTCACCAATATTTTTGTCGCAAGGAGCATTTTGGAGTATTGTGAGGGTGCACTTCTGAAAGTATAGGCATGTTATAAATTGATGTAGCCAACGCTTCCGACATGGTTCCAGACAATATACTCTTCACGCTAGCTGAGTACGTTGGTCTTGGTGCGATAGTATGTAAAGGTATTAGATTGGCATAAAAAAGTTCAACCACAAAAGTTGAACCACAAAGGTTCTGAAAAGCCGCTCCTCAAGCTTTCGGTGTGACTGTGTTTCACCTTCCGCACACGCCTGGCATTTTTTCCTATCTTCGCCTTACTTCTGTATATGGTCTCTCTGTCCCTGTCCCTATCTCTAACTCTATCCCTTTTAATCCTCCTTATCTCTTTTAATCCCTCCTTACACCATCCCTCGTGAGCCACTGTTGAGGCACCACACTATGATGCTTACAGTTTCGGGGCTCACTTTTGTCTTCTTCTAAGGATCACTTACACAAGCTGCGCCACACGAAGTCGCCTTACGCTGTTTGGCTCTGTCTCGATTATAACATGCTACAGAGAACAACACTAACTGTGTCAAGCCCGATAAAGAACACATATTAGTGTTCCTTTATTCCAGTCAACACGTGAACGACGTTCAATGTGCATTTCTCCAAGCATGTCTACGGCACGACGCCGTCGGCGTTGTCTCCAGGGGAGTGTAAAGAAGAGCGCCGTGTCGCGGGGCGTGGCGGAACTTCTCCGATTACATTTTTTCAATGGGGAGCGCGGGGAACGGAACGGCCTGCGAACACCGCCGCGCGTGCCCGATCTAGGCGGCCGTGATGTTTTTGAACAGTTTAGCGTTTCTAATCTGTATTGTTACTATTACTTCTTGGCTATCTGTTAAACATATGCTTAGTCCACATTCTTTCATTTTGATCTGAGTTTGAGCACTGCTAGCCTTGTTATGGCCTGTAGTGAGCGCATTACAGTGAGCGTGATGAGATCACCTCACGTGACATGAATGAATGAACGACAAGCCACACCCCTGAAGCGTTCCGCACCGAAAAAAATTTCAAGTAAGAAATGAACTCCATTACCGATACTCCAGGCACACACGCAATCGAGGCCGTCGCATCTTCCTGTAAGGGTCCTTTGGTGATAGTATTATCGTTACTCAGTCCACTTCTTCGCATTCTGAAATACGGAGAACATTGACCTGAGACATCAAGAAGAACTCACTCGCCTGCTCCACTTTGGATAGAAGTCGCGTATACAGTGTCAATTGTTATAAAAGGGAACACGGGAACGCGTGGTTTGCGCGCTCTGGAGGCTGCTGGCAGCGCGTTCAAGTGGGAACAAGAGCAACCACAGTCTCTTTTCGCGTCATCTCGTGGCGATCGAAACAATTTCTTGCTGATATAGAACGAGCAGCAAGATCGCGACCTCCCCCCCCCCCCTCTTCAGCCGATTGGGCGAGAGCCGGTAATCGCCTTTAAGGGGGAGGGGTTGCAATCTTGCCGTTTAATATCAGCAACGAACGGTGGTTTTGCTCGCCGTGAAATGACACGAAAAAAGACTGTGGTCGCTACAGTCCCCGGAAACTCTCAAGTTCAAGTGATCACCTGTAGGGGTCGAAAAAATCAACCGCGGCGCGTTTCTGCTTCAAACACCCAGAGTGGATCTACTAACCTCTCTCGGCACTCGTGCTATTGCACTTTCCTATAGGGTCACCCTCGTCGGGGCCAAGTTTCAGTTTTAAATGATCAAATACTCAATCTTTGCGTACCGTTACACATAAAACATAAAAAAACAACTTGCTCTTCTAGCGAGTAGTTTTTCTTAAACAAGTGCTGCGTCATCAGTTTTTTATAATAGTTTTTGCTCCAGCTGGCTCTAGGTGCGCAGCAGCCTATTGCCATCATTATCCTAATTTCAATGTTTACGGCGGGCAACGGTTGCGATGGCAGGTAACGGCTCGCGGTACGTTCGGATGTGTCTCGGACTGTTTTGTTTCGCTGTAAATGTTTCGAGCCTCTGCCGACGAACACGCTGTTTCTCGTTCTGTTTATTTTGACTCGTTCAAATGCTTTCGTGAAGGGAATTCAAGTGACTTCCGGGGAACTAAGCGACCGTTGAAGCTTCGAACACCCGTTGCAAGCTCGGACCGGTGAGTAGAAACCAATTCAGTTTTTTAAGAACGGTTGCTTGCTGGGTTAGTTGGTTTATTTCAACATATGTAGTTTTTTTGTCAATGTGTAAGCGTCACTTGGTGGCAGCAAACTGCAATATTAAATTTTAAAATTGTTTGTCGTCTCAATCTGCAAACGGAAAAACGGTGCTTTACTTGCGGCTCTGACGAGTCGCTGACGGAACGAGTCACTGACGGTATAGTTAATTCTGAAATTCTATCGGCAGGTAACACCAACTAGGCCATTGCAATGAAAGAAGGCAAATAAATACATCGCTGTCATATCGCATGTGTCTTCGTAGCTAGCCTATATATTATTGCTAAAAACCTACGAGTTGATAGTTTGCCACAGTAGCGTTTGAGAAACATCACATAATTATGGGTGTGTTTTTGCAATAGTGTGACAAGAAAGCGTCACATAAATCACAAATACTTCTTTCTCTGCCACAGCTTCCTGGCCCGCCTGACATGGAAGCAGCTGTGTACAACGGGCAAGGAACCTGCTACATGACATACCTTATGAAGAAGCAGCCCTAAGTGATACACGTGCTATGAGGTACCACTACATATATGTATAAAATTCTGCTGTATACTAGTTAACTGATTTTATTTGTTTACTTTGGAAAATTTCATGCATTGATTATGCATTGATTTCATGCATTGATATCTGGTGATGTTACTTGCTTTTCCAGACTGCCATGCAATGGCAGGATGACTACCCCCGATGTCCACTCCGCAAGCACGTTGAAACATCTGAACGTCCACTCCAACAGGTCATCTCGAGCCTCCCACATGCAATGCTGTATTTGTGAATGTTTTGCCACGCTTATCTTGGAGGGATGCTTTTGATTGGCCACAAGCATGGAATCTACACTTCAATAACTTTGAAACTGTAACACTACTAGTTAGATTGTGTGGCACTGCTGAGCTGAACAACACAGGTTTGATCCCAGCCACAGTGGCCATATTTCGATGGGGGTGAAATGCTAAGACGCTTGTGTGCTTAAGGGTTTGTTCAATTCGCCTGCATAACATGATCCGTTTTACAAATGACTGCACCTCGCCATTCATTTCAGTGGTGCAGCAATATATCTTCTAAACCATGCCATTCATTTCAAAAAGCGCCGGAGAGGTACAGCCTTAAACCTAGTGTATGACTTTCCAGTACCCGCTACTCTGACGGCGCCTGTTTGGTGCAACTGCACGCACAGCTTAACAAACAACATAGCAATAGACGTAGGTGCCGTACCCGCCTGTACAGATGCGGCGTGTTTTGCCAAGATATCACCTCTTTAAATTAAGCGAACAAGGATAAAGATTCCACCTTGTCATTCACTTCTGATGCCGCACTGCTGAACTCGGGCTGCACAAGTTCTGATCTCCTTGTGCACAGCTAGGAACGAGTTCCCATCGGTGCAGGTGAACTAAACTGACCCTTAAAAAATGGAAGCTTGAAAATATGAAAAATCTGTCAACACGACGTGTCAGAGCAAATGTTTCGAAGGCAGTCTTTTCTCCTGCGAGGCTACAATGTCATTTAGGCTACAATGTCATTTGTTTTAACCCCTCGAAGCCAGAATCAATCTAAATTTGCCCACTACTGTACGACCTACGATCACTTCATAGTTGGCATGTGAATCGTCAGAAAATATTAATCGCATTACAATATGAACACCCCCTCAATTCGAGAATTACCAACATTTAGATGTACCTTGTGAGACAATCTACGATCTATAATCAGAATTGTTTAGTCTTAATTAACTGTGTTTAGCTCATACAAGTTTACAAACAATGTACACCAAAGCTCATAAGGCTACACTCAATTGCTTTAGCATTCACATATGCTCAATAGGCTCCTAGAATAATAAATCATAAAGGTGATGAGCACCTGCAGCATCGCTTCATCAAAGTTGTAATGCTGTTGTGAAGAGCAAGATTGTGTTTAAGGTTGTGGTACTGTTATGTTTTTCATATAGCAGAGAAAGATCCCAGATTTGTTTGAGCACATCTGCTTTTGTTTAAATTAAGTTGTTTTAGCTATGGTGTCTACCACTACCAAGTGAAATCCTGCATGTGGACTACAGCCATTTCAAAATCTAGGAAATTGCACAGGTAGTTGAAACATACATTATCTTGACTTATTCACAGCCACGCTGCAATATAGTACGTATTTAAAGTCCTAACCTCTAAAAGTAGCAGGGAGAAAACAACTTCGGCTTTCGAGCACAGGTATACTGAAAAAGTAAACACAATAGCAAGTGTGTAATAATTGTGACTTTTATTGGTCCAGTATTTAGACAGATTCACACCATGTACCCCTATTGATTTTAGGAGTGCTTGCTTGGAAGAGAGTGCTCAAGTTTTATCGATATGTCTATGCAAAACAGAGATTGAGCTCACAACTGAGCAGATAGTGTACTGTAAGAGCACCAACAAAAATGTACAATTAGGAAAATTGTACAATGCGTGCCTAAAGGTAATTTCTTAGAATCGGGCCTTTAGATCTGTAAGCACAGACCTCAGAACTGTTCTATACATGATCGCTGCATACTTAGCAGACCGATCATTACCTGCGACGAGAAATTCTACTTGTAGTAACTGTGTAACTCAACTCTAACAATAAATGTAGTAAGCCTGAAATATTTTTAGGCCCATCATCTAAGCACTTATTACCTATGATATGAGCTCACGGCTGAGAACCAAAACTAGTGCCTACCCTGTCGACACGACGCGACATTGCACAATTGTGAGAAAGAATCAGAACTGCACGCATCCGCAATAGCTTATTTAAAAATGTAGCAAAACTACATTTCTCTCAATTTTCGAGCTATCTGTTGGCAATGTGCAAGTTTCTTTTCCGATTCCACATCATGCATTCACTTCACTTGAAGATCAACGTTACAGGGCAAGCGCCGCATCTGACGGCGGAATCCGACCCTTGTCTTGAAGCCACGCTAATAAATTCGAACGCCGCAACACAATGAGAGCGACGCTCATTCAGCGATCTCAATGTTCAGTTATATGCATATGCTTGCTAGCTTTCCAAGTGTCAACACATCGGTTGAAAGCTTTCGACATGTATGAGTGACTTGTTTTGTTCGGACCCGACCGTATACATTGGCTGTACCGGCTTGGACACTCGCAATAAACGATTCAAACCTTACTTGATTGACGTTGTTTGTTGCCAGTCGAGGCCGACCAGGTCACCTTGCGATAATTACTGACGCAAAGCGTGATTTAGCAACGAAGAAAAAAATACCAGCGGAAGCGAGCAGCGCAAACCAACCACGAACCCCTCCCCCCCCCCCCAACCTGCAGCAAAAAAAAAAACGCGTTCGTTTATTGATGATGATAGTACTACCCGCGCCTTCTGGCCTCGCGGTATTGCAGTTTAGTACGCCGCCGCTACGTATTTGAATGGTATTTTGATGCAACAGCCCAAAGGTACAGTTTCCGTTCTCTAAGCTGGTAGGTGTTCTTTGGTTGCTCTCACTCCCGCTTGAACACGCTGCCAGCAGCCGCCGGTGCACGCAGACCATGCGTCGCCGTATTCCCTTTCATAAAAATTGACACTGTACATTGCGTGGACGAACGACGTTGTGCATTTCGGTCACATTATTGATGTGTCCCCGCTAAACACCTCCTTATCTTTCGAGTCATGAAATTTGTAGCATCACATTAGAGAGCTTTAGTGCTAAAATTCCAGTGTTGTACGGAACGGTGTTCCAAGGAAGAACGTTTCAAGAACAGGATCTCTTTAGGAGGAATGGAGGAACGCCACCGTTTCGTTCATAATCAGTGGAGCTGTAACGGTAAGGGCCTGTTCACGGTAGCAGCAAGCCTGCCGTTATGGCACAGTGTCGTAGATCGTCGGCCGCCGCCGTCTGCGGGAGAGCTGCTCAAAGTGCACGGCAAGCTCCTCCTACAAACATGGCAGTCCTTTCGAATGTAGTTGTCGACCGTCTCGAATCTACCAAGCAGCCGTCATGCGCTCTGTAGCTTGTAAGCTCTGTACTGATGCTTCCATTTGGTTTAGACTCATGTCCTTTAGCTTCGACAACACAATACTCGAATCGATTCGGCACCGATTTTGATAACCATACTCTAATGTGTGATGTTCTAGGCTTAAGCAAGCCCTCCCGAATCTTGAAGGTCATACAATACACGTTTGTTTGTTGTTTTGTAATGCTAGATAGCTGGCGCCAGTTGTCCAAACACCTGCTTTGCAGATGTGATTTTGAACTGCTGGGCGCCTTTTAAATACCGGACAGGCTAAAACACTATATTCAGTGCTGGAGCGTAGGCTGGAAACAACATGTACGACATAGCGTGAGAATTTCGAAGCAAGGAGCTAGCAGCGCTCGAAGTGTCCCTCGGCAGACGCCGCCCCTGTGGCTAAGCGCGCGTTTGTACCATGGCATATGCGTCGGCAGGAGTAATGGTGTTCCTTTTTTAAACGTTCCACGGCATTAACCAGGCGCGCGCATGCACGCAGCACATCATGCAGAACAAAGTGGAAGACTGACCACGCCACTTTAGTGACTATGCTTCATCCTGGGGAGCTATTTCTTTTCATAAACGATTTCGCAGTCGATCAATAACAAATAAGACCGTGTTGGGACCTTGGCCTGACACCAACAGTGCAACTGTGGTGATAAGATTGGTTATAGCCTTTTTGGAAGCAACTGGACTGTATGCGCGACTAAAACGTTTTTCTCAGCAGGAACGGATTGTATATACTCACCTCTCTATCTCACCATCGTCAACCATTACCCTTTCTTTTCCCCTTTTTCCTCCCCCGGTGCAGAGTAACAAGCTAAAGCAGGTTATCGTTCAGGCCGACCTCTCTGCTTTTCTGTAAAAAACCTCTCTCTCTCTATTCTTGTGGTGTCCAATTCATAGACTTGTCCGATTCAGCCTCCCCTGATTCACTGCAGGGCACAGCCAGTTTCCAGTCTTTCTTCCGCAACGTCATTATTTTGACGCCACGCAGCTTTCACAACTCTCGACACAAATTAGAAAGGCGGAATGCGTTTCGCCACAACAAATGCTGCCTCCAGAGATCCGCCTGTAGACGCACATCTTTGAGGCCATGCATAGACTCCATTCACGCGTCATAGTCCTTGACGAAGGCTTAACGCGACAGCCCGTCTGACGTACCTGAAAGGTTTGTACGCATTTCGTGCATTAGTCTTCAAACATCTCAACACATTCATGCGCACCTGCAGACAAGTAAAGTTTGTTTTAAGTACTGTTACTCCCTAAAAGCGGAGATGGCGTAGTGGTTTGAGCATCCGCCTCGCATGCAAAAGCTCCGTGGTTCGAATACCAGTGCCGTGCCATTTCCAACCGGATCAAAAAAATCCGCGTGTTGATGAAACTACATTAAGGGGCTCGGGATGCGGCCTCACCGGTGACCACCGCCGGTAACGCACTCTCTTACTAGACAAAGATTGGCCACCCTGGTGCAGGCCCTGGCTACCACCTCCAACATGCATACGTCGATCGACTTACGGCTCTCAGTCCCCAGCAGCTGCGAAGCGACTGACCACGACGGCGGTCAGATCTGCAACGCAGCAGGGGGTGCTAAGAATCTCTGGACCCAGACAGGCCGCCATTGGAACCTCAACTTCGCAACATTAACGCTAGAAGCTTATCTGGTGAGGCAAGTCTAGCTGTACGGTTCGAGGAGCTAGGTGGTGTTAATTTGGATATAATAGGGCTCAGTGAGGGTAGGAGGACAGATTAGGCCTATACGGTGCTATGGAATGTGCACGTCTTTTGCTATTGGGGCAGAAGAAAACTTGGAGCGGGGTTCCTAATTCACAAAAACATAGCTGGCAACATAGAGTAATACTATAGTGTTAATGAAAGGGTGGTAGGTATCCTAAATAAACTGAATAAGAGATACAAGATGAAGGTGGTACAAGCTTACGCGCCTACATCCAGCCATGATGACGCTTCAGTTGAAAGCTTTTATGAAGACGGCGAATCAGCAACGAGTAAGGTAAAAACACAGTATAATATACTGATGGCAGACGTTATTGCAAAGGTAGGGACGAAGCAGGCTGGAGACCAGGCAGTAGAAGATTATGGCATTGGTACTAAAAATGCCAGAGGAGAGCTACTAGTAGAATTCGCAAAACGCAATAAAAACTAGGATTTTGATTACCTTCTACCGAAAACGAGGATACTGAAAATGGACATGGAGGAGCCCAACCGGATAATATAATGGCGAAAATAAGAGTGATATAGAGTTCATAATGAGTGCACACCCAGACATCATGCAGGATGTGGAAGTGGTTGGCAAGATACGATGCAGTGACCATATAATGGTACGGTCCGAAATTCACCTGGACTTGATGAAGAAACGACAGAAACTGATACGCAAGAGGCCAATCAGTGAGCTATCGCTGAGAGGGAAAGTACAGGAATTCAGAGTTTGGCTTCAGAAGAAGTACTCGGCTCTTAATGAGAAAACCAATCTTAGCGTAGATAAAATGAATGATAATCTGACGAGTATCATTACGGAGTGTACAGTGGATGGTGGAGGCGTGATAGACAGGACACTGGCAAGCTTTCCCAGGAAACGTAGAATATCATTAGGAAGCGCAAAGCATGAAAGTCTCAAGTACAACAGACAAAAAAGAACTGGCAGAGCTTTTGAAGTTGATTAATAAGCGTATGGAACTCTATGTATGAAAGTATAACATGGAGAGAATTGAACAAGCTCTGCGAAACGGAGGGAGCATCAAAGCAGTGAAGAGAAAACTTATATAGGCGAAAATTGGATGTATGCACTAAGGGACAAAGAAGGCAAAATAACTACCAATATGGATAGGATAGTTAAAATAGCGGAGGAGTTCTACAGATATGTGTGCAGTAGCCGGGTCAACCACGACCTTAATACTATAAGAACTAGCAGTAACAAAAATGACACCCCACCAGTTATGATAGAAGAAGTTAGAAAAGCTTTGAAGAGCATGCAAAGAGGCAAAGCTGCTGGTGAGGATGAGGTAACATCAGATCTGCTGAAGGATGGAGGACAGACTGTGTTAGAAAAACTAAGCACCCTGTTTACGAGGTGACTCCTGACAGGAAGAGTACCAGAGTCTGGGAAGAATGCTAACATCATCTTGATACATAAGAAAGCAAATGACAAGGACAAGAAGAATTACCGGCCGATCAACTTGCTATCCATAGTATACAAGCTATTTACAAAGGTAATTGCTGACAGAGTTGGGAAAACATTAGAATTTAATCAACAAAGGAACAAGCAAGATTTCGAATAGGCTACTCAACAATCGACCACATTCATACTATCAATCAGGTAATAAAGAAATGCAAAGAATTTAGCCAACTACTATACATAGCCTTCTTATAATACGGGAAGGTGTTTGATTCAGTAAAAATATCAGCAGTCATGCAGACACTGCGGAATCAGGGCTGCGATGAAGCATATAGAAACACGCTGGAAGAATTCTACAGGGGATCAACTGCTACCATAGTGGTTCATAAAGAAAGCAACAGAATACTAATCAAGAAGGGAGTAAGGCAGGGGGATACAATCTCCCCAATGCTATTTACCGCGTGCTTACGGGAAATTTTCAAGTGCCTAGAATAGGAACAGTTAGAGATAATAGTTAATGGAGAGTACCTCAGTAACCTGCAGTTCGCTGATGATATGGCATTGCTGAGTAACACAGAGATGAACAGCAACTCGTGTTTACGTAGTTAGACAAGGAGAGCAGAAAGGTGGGTCTTAAAACTAATCTGCAGAAAAATAAAGTAATGTACAACAACCTCGGAAGAGAGCAGCGCTTCAAGATAGGTAATAGTGCACTTCAAGTTGTAAAAGACTACGTCCACTTAGGGCAGGTAATAACCGCGGAGCCGATCCACGAGATCGTGGTCCACCCCATTCTTATCCTATAAGGATAAGAATGCGGTGGAGCACATTTGGCAAGCAGTCTCAAATTATGACAGGTAAATTGCCACTATTCCTCAAGAGGATATAACACAATTCCTCAAGGGGAAGGTATATTCCAGCCGTATCTTGCCGGTGCTTAGCTACGGAGCAGAAACATGGAGACTTACAAAGAGGGTTCAGCTTAAATTGAGGACGACGCAGCGAGCAATGGAAGGAAAAATGGTAGGTGTAACCTTAAGAGACAAGAAGAGAGCAGAGTGGAATAGGGAACAAATGGGGGTTAAGTATATTACAGTTGATATCAAGAAGAGGAAATGGACACGGGCCGGGCATGTAGCGCATACACAGGATAACCGCTGGCCATGAAGGCTAACTAACTGGATTCCCAGTGAAGGCAAGCGGGTTAGGGAGAGACTTAAGGTTAGGTGGGCAGTTGAGATCACGACGTTTGCATGTATAAATTGGCAGCAGCAAGTACAGGACCGAGTTAACTAGCGGAACTTGGGAGAGGCCTTCGTCCTGCAGTGGACCTAGCCAGGCTGATGATGAATTCGTCCACTTAGTTTCTATTTACACTGGGAACGTGCTGGCTGGTTCGGTGCGCCGATGTGGTGCAGCGTGCCATGACATCAAGACTCACCGTTTTTTTTTTCGTAACTCAGCGCGCTCCGGCGGATTAGGCATGCCCAAGAATAGGACAGACACCACGAGAAAAGCTTCCCTGGTTGTAACTTCAAGGGGCCAGCCAGAGGTGCAGGCAAGTGCTTGAGGCGAGACAGACAGCGTGGGAAAGGGGGAGTTGATTTTGTATAGCAGAGCCCAATGCTCCAGGGTTGTCGTCTATCGCAGAAAGGAAATTATCATCATGATGAGGCAGCACGCGCCCTCGTCAATCTTTTCTATTTTAATCTCAAAACACGCACATTCATTTGTCCGGTGTGGTATGCAATGACTATAGTCGGCGAGAGATCCTGTAAAGAAAGAGAAAAAGGATGAGATATAGGTGAGGGGAAAGAAAGAAATTCATTGCAAAAAAATCACAGCTTATCCACGGAGTGAATGGTGATAAGTGGGGCGGAGCTTCGAAGGATGTTAGTGGTAAACCGTGAATAATTCACTGGCCGGGTCCTTCCATCCATCCGTCTCTCTGTCTGTCCGTCTATCCATCTCTCCATTCATCTGTCCATCCGTCTGTCCGTCTGTCTCTCTGTCTGTCTCAAAGAGGATTAAACATTTTAAAACCTCCTTGGTCTGTCCGTCAACGTGTCTGTCTGTCCATATATCTGTATGTACATCATCTGCGGTCTGCCTGTCTGTCTCTCTGTGCGCATGCCCATCTGTCTCTATGTCTTTCCGTCCGTCCATCTAGTAAATGATTTCTCCAAGTGCCTTCATCTCGCATCTTTTCATCATATATTGATCATATAGAAGTACCGCCATTCAGTGGACATTCCAAAGACTATAAGGAGAGGTGGCTACTACATGCAAAAGACGCACGGCTCACGTCTTGAGCTTCGCCCCTAAAAATTCTTGGTGAGGCAAGTTTGGAAACCGCCTATCCACGATCTGAAGGCGACCGTAGTATCCGCTTGTCTATCCATTTTTTTCTCTTTTTTTATATTTATTATACAGACGAAACACTGACACTTTCCCTGTGCTCGTATTACAGTGCAACGACGAACACACAACATTTAGGAATCCCTATGCATCTTTAGATGGAATATACGGAGGTCTTTTCTAATCATACACCACAACAGCAGTAAGGGTGGACAAGCACCTTACTATTCTAAATGCCATTCTGGCTGACCCACAATTTGCTCATATATAGCGTTAGTTGAGTGGTCATCATATTTAGGTGGTTGATTTGACTCGATAAGTGGGGTTCAACGTCCCAAAACAACCATATGATAATGATAGACGCCGTAGTGAATGGTTCCGGAAATTTCGCTCCACCTGGGGTTATTTTATGTGCACCCAAATCCGAGCACACACGCCCGCAGGATTTTTGCCTCCATCGAACAAGCAGCTGCCGCAGGAGGGATTCGATCCCGCGACTGACGGGTCAGCAACCGAGTATCTTAGCTACTAGACCACCGCGGTGGGGCCCTAATTAGGTGGTATGTTGAAGAAAATTTTGGTGATGCGTTTATTTGTAACATGCGCGTATGCTAAAATTGCGTAACGGAGCTTAGTATAGCAATGGGTTCGGAAAGGGTAGTGAGTGTGAGGGGGGTTGAAAGTGAGTGAAAAACGAATATGAAAATTGACCTCGCGAGATAGAGAAAGAAAGACAGAAAGAGATAGAAAGGAAGAACGCGAAAGAGCGAAAGAGCGAAGGAGGAGGAAAAAAAAGAAGACAGGAAAAGAAAGAGAACCACTCAGAAATATGTTGTCCGACTGCGAAGAAGAGTTGCGCAAAATCGAAAATCTGTTTTCTTGACATCAGTTTCTAGTAGCACTGAAAAATTCTATTCATCAGTTTCTACTAGCACTGAAAAACGCCTGAGTTTGCCCCTTTCCATGCGATTTTCTGTGAAAGAGATTTAATGATATAGATGAATATCTGAAGTTCGGTATCTTGAGTGTATCTTTGAAGAGCGGCTTGGGAAAGTGCCACATGCATTGGACTTCAAAATGACGAACACCGAAACTGCGCTCTCCGGACAATTCGATTGGGAGCGTTTATTTGGATTTATATTACATGCTTATGCTTAATGTGAGCTTTAAGTTGCGTAGTTTGTTTGTGCTCCAGAATTACCTAGAGTGAAAAAAACTGAAGTGGAATAACTAGGATAACTGGAGTGTGAATTGTCGTTGTGATATTTTGTAGACGCACTGTTATATTAATTCCCTTTCTCTTTGTTTCTTTTGCGATGGTCTCAACCTTGTACTCAGTGTATTTTCCTCATGTAAATGTGCTCTCCTCCTTACCATTCATAACATGTATGGCATGAATATTATGAATTTCATGGTCTTACTGTTTGTGCAGCGGTTTCGTTCACTTGGTATATAGCAAAAACTGATATGGTACGATATGACTGCATGGCGAACGTAGGTGACAGGCCCTATCGTGGAAATTATGACATGCATGGAATGTCAATTTCGTATAACGCCACGCTTATGTTGGGCTCGCAGCCATTTCACTAGCTTCCCATATAACACATTTGGTGTTACGTGACGTCAATGGACTACGAAGGTAAATGACAAGACCACACGTGATTATCATGACATGCGTTTCACGTAAGACATGACTACATGCTACGCTCATAGTGAGCTTGTGGCCGTTTAGCTAGCTTCACATATACTAAATTTGGTATCACGTGACATGAATAGATGACGAAGGTATATGGCCGTTGCAAACACGATAAGTCTTACATTGAAATCATGTACGACATAATTTACCTCCGCCTCGTAACGTTGTGCTGATTTTAGGTTGACATATGAAACTTCCTCATTCGTGCTTCGCATATGATTGATGCCCACTGTACGTGGGATCTGCTCCCAACTTTTTTTTAGCCTACGTCGTCTTGCTGGCGTCTCACTGCTCTACGGTGGCTGCGCTGCGAAGCGCGGGATTCGGGGCCAAAAAAAAATGGGGTCACGGCGTGATCACCCTTTTCAAAGAACAGATATACCAGGATATCTCATTTGGGGAGGAGGGGGCTCAGTGAGGCACACTTTTTAAAGCTCGCCAATCATGTTATCTCACGACTGATAATGAACACTGAAGCGTGTCTGAACTCTGCGTACAACCAGTAGTAAAACGTTCATATAAATAACTCGCCATTAGGTGTTTGGAGGCAGTCGTATGGAAGATTTGGCTAGCGCTGCGCGTAGTGGAGCGAACGCCCACACGGTCGAATACACAGTCACACAGTCGTGTGCTTCAGAAGATGCTGGTTTTTCCATTTAATTATGCTCAATATGCTCGACTATGGTTTTCGCCTGAGACACGAAACGAAAAAGCAAGAGCAACACAAACGTCGAATCGGGAAGGTTGAGGCAATTTTTTACTAGTAAAGACAAGCTTTATCTTTTTATAGCAAGTATTCAGAGCGACAACTCATCCTTTCTGACCATCACTCTGGAAAAAAATCATGGCATATCCACGAAGTGAATGATGAGCGGGCGAAGGAGTGGGATGGTTTCGTGTTACTGTAAATCACCCGTGACATTGACCACTCACACATGTAAATGAGTGCCAAGCGGTGTACAGTAATACGCAATGTTTATTGGTCATGACGGACATGTTGTATGAAGTGCATTTTTTTTTGCCTTCCATTATTACTGCTTCGTGGTATCAGATTTATAGCCTGAATTTGGCAAAGATTATGTCTGGGCACGTTTCCTAGGTGATGTTCTTGTTTTTAGTCATACGAAATGCATCGTAGAGCGTATTAACACATCACCTACTCTGAAGCCAGTTGATGTTCATGATCATCATTGTGATCAGCATCACCGTAATTGTCAGTGACGGCTACGGCGCCTACACCAACGCAGACGGACAAGCCTCGACATTAAGGAGCTTCGCCCCTAAAATTAGCAAGCTTAGAATGTTGTACACGGCTGACACGTATCTTTGGTGCTGTTTCATGATAATGTGCGATAGCAAAACTCAAGGTTCTTTTTCGGTTGGGAAACCAACTCTCACCACTCGGCGCTTGAGACAAACCACCTGAGGTGGTATATATAGCAAAGTGGGAGAAGAAAAGTAAGACTGCTATGCAAATATCTGCGTCTGTCTTGCTGGTAGCTTGAAAGAGAAGTAAGAACATTGCAGAGGTTCTAGTAGAGCGGAGAAAAACTTGTATTTACTGACTGTACAGAATTTACATGAGAGAAGACATCAAAGTTATCAGAAAAAAAACACTTTGGAAATGGACCGTCTTCTGTAGAGTGGCCCGTGGGATTCGGCAAAGTCGGTGGGGCTTAAAACAGTAATAGAGGTTCAGAACACTTGGCGGAACTTCAGGACCACTTCTTAGTCCCTCAGTGCTCCGCCCTTATAGAACTATTTGGCGAATCGTCACCTGCTTGTCCTATGATAAGACATTACACTTGGTCGATCAAAAACCTGCCACAAGGACGCCACCTTCCTGCTCGTGAGGGCTCATGCCCTCTCCACAAATAAAACCAAAACCAAAACTTATATAAAAAAAACTTTAAAAAGTCATAGAAGCATAGGCAAGCTTAGCGGCGCTTAATTATCAGGAGTTAGAGCCACACTGACTAGGACTTCCGGCCACAACAGCGGCATCCCCTTACCTCGTCAAGTTTTTCATGACGAGGCAATAATGCGCCTGTCCCCTTTGCGCTGTTAGAGGAACCACTCGCTGACCACACGTCGCTCCACTGACGAGCTCATTTGCAAGGATTCACGCGAGAGCAGTGTCAATGCGACAATACGCACCAAATCGCCGACCCGGCACTCGATCATTGCGACATCAGCCACGCTCTTACCTGTCGCCAGCCCACGTGCTTTAGAGAGCTACTGGAGCTAAGCCGGACGGAAACGAAAGGTCGAGGGTGATCTCACGGTACCGCAACGCACGCTGCTGAGTTCCAGGGGCCCGAACAGTGCACAGCCGGGCCCTCAGCAGAACTGATGCGAGGGTCACCCCGCCACACTGAGTCCAGGAATTAACCCATTCATGTGCAGGCCTACAGTGCCGTGAGGTAACCAGAGGTCGTCACAGTGAGGTTTCTAATCCCATCCTCATTGTTGCCCACGTGGGGGTCGGTTTCTTTTTCCTGAGTTAACAGGAACTCGAAACGCTCGATAGTCTCGATGCTGCGGCACTTCGTGTGGTGCCATGCGGGCGCCGCGGTGTCTATGTGGTCAGGGCTAATCCGGTCGAACACGCCTCGACTCAGTGCCATCAAAGCAGTACTGCGAGCCGGAGCAAATGGAAGACAACGGCTGGCAAGTATGCCAAAGCTTACCTCACAAAGTAAATAAAAGTAAACAAAAACTGCCACACAACCACTTTTCACTACGGTCCTACAATGGACCTTGATGTCGAACTTGTCACCATGCGAAACTTTCCCGTCACAGGCACATGTGGTGGAAAAAACTTCACGGCATGAAGCATGGCAATCCTGTCGTGTTTGTAGTACTGCTAATTTCAAAGAATCAGAATCTACATCATTTACGAAACAAAAGAGAAGGGTGTGGTATGCGCGTCCATTATCTCACCCTCCCCCTCCTGGTTTTGTTTCCACTGCTTTTCTGAAAGAGAAGGGGGCTGAGGCTAAGCGTCGAAATTGGCGTTGCCGTCCTAAAACGGCTGATAACAACGCAACTGGAATTCCCAACTAAGTGATACGAATCTCAGGCGGAGCAAAAATTTTCGTATCATAAAAAAACTAGAAACATCAGTTTTAAATCACGCCATGTACGCAAAGAGACATCAATTTTCGTTAAAAGAACCAGCGTATGTCTTTGTAGGGCGTATGTGAAAGGGCCTTGAAGGAGGCCGGCTGCCCCGAAAGCATGCATCAAAGTTTTGCTAATTGAAAACGAATGAAAGCTAAGTGCCCTATTAAACTTCAATCACATTGACTGCAGTATAGTCATAGGCGAAGATTGACATGAACGTCGAAATGCTGCGTAGATATTGTACAATTTTATTGCTTGCAAACTACACTTTCGAAAAAAATTAAGTGACGTTCACTCCATTAGAGACAAATGGTGATGTCACCGATATTTGTCTTTGAATAGAGAAACGTTGCTCCTTTTACCACGTAGAAACATGTTCCTCCCTACGAAAATCAAGATGGCTGACCCCAAGTTAGCGAAGTGAGTAGGCTTAGCAAATGCATCGATTCTCGACTGATAAGGAGTACGTGGACCTGACAGCTACAAAAAACGGTCTCGCTGAGCTTGATATCGAACGAAATGATTATAAAAACAAGCAGACGAACCTGTGTTGACGAAAACATCACAAAAAAGAACGACGGGGCTAGTTGGTTTCGTTCGGCCAGCAAGGCGAACTTTACTTTGAAAGACATGGATACTGCAGAGTCCTCCCCCAAAGAGTGCATGCTAGGCTTGCTGTATTTATTGCTTGCAGATTCACATAGTGTAGCGACGTTATTCACACGTTTCAGGGGGCCGCAGATCACAAGATGTGCCTCGAAACAATAGACTCGATCGGATCGAAACCATTCCGACTCATGGAGGAAGGAAAAACTAAGGAGAGGCCCTATCGTATCCAAATGCATTTCGAGAAGTGTGGCGGAAGTGACGTAAATTTGTGGAGGCAAACAAACCGGTATGGGGCAAACAAAACAGTTGGCCCTCCGCGGCGTGCTCTCAGCGTTGGTTCGCTTCTGCGCGGACTTATAGCCCCGGCGTACACTTGACGCGTATTGTATGGTTTGCATGCAGTAAAAAGTTGCGAGGACACCTTTCCGAGACTGTTCGTGCATGGCAGGCCCCAGCGCGGCGTCCTGAAATGCTTCGTGGAGTGTTTTTGTGCAACGACACAGAAAGCACCGGTACGTGTCATAATGAAAATCATTCAGCCCCTGCTGTCACACATGTCCCGTTAATTAGGGAAGCGATCGCCGGGCTAATTCCAAGAGCCGAAGTATCGGCCCCCCGAACCGCACCACGAAAGCGTGGACAATTTAGAAGTGGTCCTTTTTGGCGCGCCAGCGGACGCCGGCTGTGGCCCAAAGAACAAGTCAGAGCCGAGAGTTGATAAACAAACAAATTATATTCTCAATAATGGCAGATCGAAAACAATACACAAAAATGCACACTCCACAATAGTTGCATACAATATGTCACCAATCAAACCAATCAATCAACGTATTACACAATACAATCAGCCACACTTGAAACAACGGACACGGACAACAATACGCCCTACAATGCAGTCGCATGCATTGAACAACCAAGACACTTAAAGACTAAAGAGATAGAAAACCTATTCAGTCCAAAGTTCTTGGAACCAAAGTCTAGATGATACTCTTCCGAGAATCACTCACTCAAAGTCCAGCGTTGTTGTCGTTCCGCAGCCCTTGAAGTTTCTCTTCCAGGAAACCTCCCGTCTTCAATTGGCCACTCCTCAAACTTCAACTTCTTCGCCGGAACACGTCGGCTTCACACCCGCAGCTGTTGCCACGCGTCTTCGCTCGATAGCGGTAAACACACGCTCTTGCCTGTAGCTCGAGCCTTCACCCCTCAGGTGGAAATCCTCTTCATCTCCGGCTTCGTCCCTACGGACCAAAACCTTCGCCGACTACACGGCGGAATCCCTACGCGCTCCGGCGCTCACTTCCGTCTCCTCCTGATCTCTCATCTCCGCTGCTCGGTTAAATACCTTCCGCGCGACATTCCAGAAAGTTCTCCTCATTTCGTCGGCGCGATGCGCAGCGGAGGCTGGGGAGAGGCGCGAGACTGTACTGGGGCCGTCCCCGACAGATGACTCACTCCGGCATACACGCCCCTTTCCTTCTGGAAATTTCTAGCGCTTGCCCGGCCGCCGCTGTGGGGTGAGGAGGTTCATCGGCGAAGCCACGCTTCCGAGAGGAGAGGCGTCGCGCGCCCGGGGAGCCTTGGATGTTTGTTTTCTTTTTTTTTCTTTTGACCTCCCGGCGTCTCTTCCGCGCGTTACCGCAAGAATTTGGCGGCGCGCCCATTTTTAGCGCTCGTTCTGTGACACTGCCCCCCACTTTAAGAATATTATCTCATAATATTCAAAACCACACAAACGAGCGCGAACAGTCACCACACACTCTCACAGACTGTAACATAGTCCGTCACTCATGACACTTCACATTCACAATAGGTCACCTAATACAATTGTACATTGTAATTCAATTACACAACACGTGAAAACACAACCACAAGCACATGAGTACAACACTGCACCACACATTCCCAATAATACAAATGTAAAAAGTTCTCTCATTACAACAATGGTCCAATACTATACATCTCATCAGAGCACAACACTTCGACACTTGTGACACAGGATAACACAACATTAACACAACATATGGCACTCGGCACTGCCCAACACATTCTGATTCGGCCTCAGCACTTATCCCGAGTACTTCGAGCAGCGCTTGCGCCCCTTTTTGCGGTGCTCGCTCGATCTCTTCTTGTGTTTCCACTTTCCTTTTCGGCGAGCCCTTTCCAACGACGATATCTGAGGCGTCGTCTCAGCCATCGTTGTCTCTTCCGACACCGTTAACGCGTCATTACATTCGACGGGTCCTGTCTGTTTATTTACCCGCTTGATCATGCGTCTACATTTTGCCCGGCTGGCCAACTCCGTCTCCTTTACACTGTCGGTCGGTTGAGGTCGTGCCGACGTAAGTCCGGTTGCTCGGCCCGTGAAATTATTCGACACGATCGTCTTCTCCTTCGCTGTCTCTTGCGCCGCAGCTTCACCTTGGGCTCTAGTGAGATCCGTCACGGGATGCTCCTCCACTGTATCTCGCGGCCGCTGTGTTGGCGAGGGCTCTATCTTCGGGTCTTCCCCAAACATTCTGGATCACTTGGCCCTCGCGCCCCGTCGATGTTTCCGATGACAAGGTCATACAGGGGGATCGTCATGCATAAAGCAGTAACCTTCCCGCTGAAGTACGGGGTTTCAACTTCAATTTCTGCTTCGGGAAGCATCCGAACTGTACGGTCAATTAGGCAAACCGGTTTCGTTTTGCCTGTTAACTCACTTTCCCGTACCAAATTTCTCCGCACAATAACAGTGGAACTACCGGTATCTCTTAACACCGTAACCTTTTTGCCCGCAACTTTTCCAGGCTGCGCTGGCATTCCCTTCGTGGCACCGGTTGGCTGTTTTGACATTACATCACCCACAATAGGAATTTTCTCCCCATTTTTCAACTCTACGAATCCATCTGTGATGGCCTTATCATCGGATTTCGGTGCTGCTAGCACACAGGACACCTGGTGAGTTTGACTCGCTCCGTTTCGACATGCGTCTGCTTTGTGCCCAGTCTGTCCACACTTGAAACATTTTACTACCGTAGGGTTCGTAAAGATCGTTCGACAGTTTTTCGCGCGATGACCCACTCGGTTACACAGAAAACATCGCTGAATGCTCTCTGGTGCGCGCTCCTTTTCTTCGGGAGCCAATTTCTTCGAATCATCGGGACACTCCTTCTTGACTTTGGCCAAATTAGTGCCACCTTGCGCTTCCAAGAATTGATCAGCCAATTCAAGCATTCCTTCAAGTGACTCAGCGTTCCTCTCTTTCAAGTACAGCGACAGGCTTGGGTGGCAACTAGTAAGAAATTGTTCTCTAATTAGGAGCTCTCTAAGTTCATTGTACTCCTGCGCTGTCCCTGAAAGTTCAATCCATCTGTCGAAATAATGGCAAAGTCGGGCGGCATACTGCGTAGCCGTCTCCCCATCAGCTGGCTTTCCTGTCCGAAATCTGTCCCGGAATCCTTCCACGGTAAATCTAAATCGCTTCAGCAAAACAGCTTTCACCTTTGCGTAGTTGGCTGCATCGGTCGGCGTCAGCCTACCGTACACACTGAGCGCTTCACCACTCAAGCAAGTACTCAAAGCAGTTGCCCATTGATGTTCCGGCCAATTCTGGCTCCTCGCAATCGTCTCAAATCGGTGAAGGTACGCGTCAAGGTCGTCCTTCCTTTCATCAAACGCTACGAGCAGCTTGCTTGGGTTCAAGCGGAAGCCGTGATCTTCCCGTTCGCTGCTCTCAACTCTAGCTTGGACGGGAGTTTCACTTCGCTGTGGCAAACGGAGCCGCTCGAGTTCCATCTCGTGCTGACGCTGCCGTTCCCTTTCCTCTCTTTCTTCTTTCGTCCTCTCAGCTGCCAGTCTTTCTTTTTCCAGCTCCAACTTCAATTGCAGCTCTCTTTCTTCTTTCAGCTGTCGCTCCCTTGCCTCTCTTTCTTCTTTCAGCTGTCGCTCCTTTGTCTCTCTTTCTTCTTTCAGCTGTCGCTCCTTTGCCTCTCTTTCTCCTCTCGCCCTTTCAGCTGCCAACTTTTCTCTCTCCAATTCCAACTGCAATTGTTGCTCTCTTTCTTCCTTCTCCCTCGCAGCTGCCAACCTCTCTCTCTCCAACTCAGCTGCTTTTTCTTCCTTGGCTCTCTCAGCTGCCAACCTCTCTCTCTCTCTCTAACTCAGCTGCTTTTTCTTCCTTGGCCCTCTCAGCTGCCAACCTCTCTCGTTCTACCTCAGCGGATTTTTCTTCCTTGGCTCTCTCCGCTGCCTCTTTCTCCTTCTGGCTTACCCACTTCCGTAGTTCGGCGCCAGAAAGACCCATCTTCTCACCAAGAGCAACTAACTTTTCGAGATCCATTGTGTCTCGCAAATAAAACCTTGCCACGTGCAAAAAGTATCTGCCTAGATCAGTCTATCGAAACACTCCCCTGCACTCGTTAACGAGAACACTGAACAACACACAAAATCCTTCCGATAGCACTATCAACAACTCGAGGCTCTTTCTCACTACTTTGGACACACTGTGCACAAAAGGTCCTGTCTCGTGGACGCCAGATTAATTGTCACACATGTCCCGTTAATTAAGGAGGCGATCGCCGGGCTAATTCCAAGAGCCGAAGTATCGGCCCCCCGAATCGCACCACGAAAGCGTGGACAATTTAGAAGTGGTCCTTTTTGGCGCGCCAGCGGACGCCGGCTGTGGCCCAAAGAACAAGTCAGAGCCGAGAGTTGATAAACAAACAAATTATATTCTCAATAATGGCAGATCGAAAACAATACACAAAAATGCACACTCAACAATAGTTGCATACAATATGTCACCAATCAAACCAATCAATCAACGTATTACACAATACAATCAGCCACACTTGAAACAACAGACACGGACAACAATACGCCCTACAATGCAGTCGCATGCATTGAACAACCAAGACACTTAAAGACTAAAGAGATAGAAAACCTATTCAGTCCAAAGTTCTTGGAACCAAAGTCTAGATGATACTCTTCCGAGAATCACTCACTCAAAGTCCAGCGTTGTTGTCGTTCCGCAGCCCTTGAAGTTTCTCTTCCAGGAAACCTCCCGTCTTCAATTGGCCACTCCTCAAACTTCAACTTCTTCGCCGGAACACGTCGGCTTCACACCCGCAGCTGTTGCCACGCGTCTTCGCTCGATAGCGGTAAACACACGCTCTTGCCTGTAGCTCGAGCCTTCACCCCTCAGGTGGAAATCCTCTTCATCTCCGGCTTCGTCCCTACGGACCAAAACCTTCGCCGACTACACGGCGGAATCCCTACGCGCTCTGGCGCTCACTTCCGTCTCCTCCTGATCTCTCATCTCCGCTGCTCGGTTAAATACCTTCCGCGCGACATTCCAGAAAGTTCTCCTCATTTCGTCGGCGCGATGCGCAGAGGAGGCTGGGGAGAGGCGCGAGACTGTACGGGGGGCCGTCCCCGACAGATGACTCACTCCGGCATACACGCCCCTTTCCTTCTGGAAATTTCTAGCGCTTGCCCGGCCGCCGCTGTGGGGTGAGGAGGTTCATCGGCGAAGCCACGCTTCCGAGAGGAGAGGCGTCGCGCGCCCGGGGAGCCTTGGATGTTTGTTTTTTTTTCTTTTGACCTCCCGGCGTCTCTTCCGCGCGTTACCGCAAGAATTTGGCGGCGCGCCCATTTTTAGCGCTCGTTCTGTGACACCTGCATCATCTTATTCAAACTCACCCGGCAGTGACTTACGCGTTCTGCTCACGGCAAGACCTTTTTCCTTCTCTCTCTCTCTTAGACAGATTTCCTGATCTATATACGGGCCAAATAGCAGTTCTTTGCTCGGATATAGTTTCAGTGTGGCAATGCACGATTTTGAGAGCTTGCTTCGTAGCTATTCCGCGGAACGCTAGCCTACTACTTGGCGTACTGCACGTAGGTATGAAGGCACAGCTGTATTGTATACGCGATCTTACACGTAAAGTGTGTAATTACAGTGCGCACACAACTAACACTCAGCGAGCGCACACAGTACAATACATACACACTTAGTTCGATAACAAGAAAAGTTTATTGTCCTTCCGTATGAACGACATAACTTATAAAAACGCGACACGATGCCTACAACACTAAATACGAAAGTTCACGTTGTTTTTAGTTGACACAGTGAGTGTAGAAACAAACGGAGCGTACACCTGAGAGCTCCACATGCAAACGCCATCAACAGTGAAGCAAACATACGTGAAAAGTGCCACCAGGTACATCTGGTGGCGCACGTGATTCGCACCGAGTACGCACAACAGCTGGGCATCAAACAGCTTTTCTAAAAGAACACGCAAAAGAAGCAGCACCCATCTATTCACTCGCTGCCTGCTGAGAACACCGCTTCCAAGGCCGCTGCTGCGGCTGCTGGCCGGAAATCGTGAAGTGTTTATCTGCTTCTCCGCTAGGAGGTAGTGTGGGTGTGTGCGATGGGGCTGCTTCACAGATATGACGTCAAGGCCTCTCCTATATTTTTTTCTTCCTTCATGTTCCGACTCAGTACTACAGTTTTGATAGATAGATGTTGAATGTTATATAGGTTGCTGAAGGAGTGAGAGCGTCACAGCCGTGAAGTAGGCAGTAGCTGCCCCCATCTGGAGGGGCTGAACGATACTAAAAAAATTGGCCCCGTATCTGCAAGTTAATCTGCAATTGTCGTCGAAAGACGATAGTCTTGCGTATGGAGAGAGTGAACAAAACATTTATTTAATGTTGTGCGCAAGAAAATCTGTGAATGGTATTCTGGAGGCACTGCGCTTGAGTAACTCGAGCGTGCAGCGGCACGGCCGCTGGTTGAAAAAGCGCACGGCCGTGCGCTCTTTCATCCAGCGGCCGTGGCAGCAGAGACGAACGAGCGCATCAAGTCACGTCATACGTGAGACATGAGCACCATCTGGCAGTTTTCTTCAAAAATAAAGCGCGTGCAACGCTTGCACGAAAAGATGTATGTTTCCAACGCTTTGTTCAAACGAGACGATGCTGGCACCTACCCGTCGCCTTGTGTTCTACACCTTCTCATCTCTGAGACGGGGCGCACACCCATCTCCGAGCCACGTGCCTTATTTTTGAAGAAAACTGCCAGATGGCGCTATGTCTCACGTGTGATGGACTGGGTGGTGACTGGCACGGTGGATGGACGTGTTTTTTTTAGCGCTGCCGGTCGACGGCGCAGATAAGTGGTTTTGCATGTTTTGAGCTTGCCTTTATAATTATAAGGCAGCAGTTAAAATCTTATAGCATTTATTACACTGTAGGGCTTTTTCGGGGGTCTTTACTAGTTGTGCGTGTGTGTGTTTCTTTGTGTTTTTTCTTCTCTCTCCATCCCGTGGGGGAGGTGCACGTACATTGAACACGCAAATTTTTGTAGTAGAGCGTAGACTAACTTTTTCGTAGGGCAGGGATTGTGTTCTGTAATTATCGAGTGAGGCAAGTCATAAGGAAAATTGGTCTCATAAAGACATAGTTAAAAGGCTGTAATTGTTCAGGATGCGGAGTAAGTTTGAAAAATGACTCATAGCAAAAGCAAATGTAGAGCAGGCTGACGCGAAGCGTAGGCAATGTGAGGTCGAGGAAAAAATGGAGAAAACGATGGTTACCCAGAGTGAACTGCTGTTGAGAATCACCGAGCTGGAGCCTGCCTTGGCGACAGAGCAAGAGAAAACGAGGGGAATGATAGAAAGGCTGAAGTTCGCCGAGAAAGCACTAGCCAAGGTGAACGCAGGAGCGGCTGACGGAGAGAACAGTAGGGCACCGGCAACCAGAACGGCGGAAAAGAAAGAGCTAGCAAGTTTAGAAAAAACAGGTTCCGCCGGTTCAATATACCTCGACTGGCGAAGCTCACAGCGTGACCTCACCGGTGCACGTGCAAGGCGGTGGTTGGCAAAACACTCTCGCCGGTGGCTGAGTGGGGTGCAGTCGCTCGGTGTTTGGGGCATTTATTTTTTTCTTTTTGAAACCTTAATCTTCATGTCACAGTGGCAACATTAGTTGTGGCATGTGTCAGAGAACATATAGGTGTGTGATAAAGTGCGTGATGAAATATTTGCCAGCCTGGCGGGCTGTTTATCTCGAAGAACTGAACAAACGTGGCGGCCTGTGCGAGGAACAGCGGCATCGTCTTCGAAACTGTGCAGTGTTGACTGTGACTGTGGCGTGTAGTGTGCGTTGAAAGGCATCGACAATATTGGCTCATCCTTACGGATGGTGAAACTTGGAATGTGTGCATTGTGAATAATGCGATGCGTCCTGTTACTGCTGCAGATACTGCAAGTAAGCACACGTTGTTTAAACTTCATCTTTTATCCAAACACATTGTTTGCATCTCTGATTTTCTCAGTCATGCTAAAAACAGACCCTAGAGTATGTTGTCTATGTGGCATTCTAGTCCCTCAAGTTTGCGCAGCGCCGTCCGCGGCCGTAGCGGAGAGACAACCTGCTGTGTTTTTTCCCTGTGGTTGTCGCCGACAGCTGGTATTTAGAATAGAATAGGATAGACTGCTGGAGAGGTCGGCAGGATGTGTGCACACATGTTATGGGTAGCAGTAATGCAAGTAAAAAACTTTTTAAAAAACCAAATTATCACGGTTGAGTGCGAGCGATGGATAGTTCCTTTAGAGTGCAGTGTACGCCGCATACATCAGTAATCCATTAATTGGTGATCCAAGCAGAGGTTTTTAGAAACCTACGACGTCGTGGAGGGTTCGAGCGGAGACTTGGGTGCATGGATGCTCATCTTTGATTTTGGCGTCTCTTTTTTGTTGTTGCTAAGACTCCGCTAGTGCTAACGCTGATGTTTCTCACATTCTACGGATATCGTTGCAAAAAAATTCTCTCCGATGTCCCTTCAGACGGCTTTCAACGCGTTGTGGAAGGGTGCCGCATATACCACGAGCGATCACTATGCTCAAGTTCAGACACCCCTCTTTGCTTTCGTTGGCGCACCACATACAGCGGAGATCAGCACAGTGGGCGCAGTAAAAAATCCTGTGGAGCACGGGCACGCAGGAAATAGAAAGCGTTGGAAACTATATACGGTTGCATATAAGTTCAGAAAACTGAAGAGGCCCACTCGCTCTCAGGATTTCGTGCTGACCGCTTGTGCCCCCGCGATCTCCGACGACAGCGCAGCTCTGGCCGACTGGGCTCCCCTATACGCCATCTCCTGCCACTGACATGAGCTCTCGCTGAGTGATGCCCCGTCTTCGGACTCCTGCGACCGTTTACATCTTTCCTATCTCCTCTTTACTTCTGTCGTTTTCTGTCGTTCACTGCCCCTGCGCCTCGCTCTCTCCTTCCTTCATCTATTTACCTTTTAATCCTACCCTTTTAATCCTTCCTTACCCCCATCCTTCGTGAGCTTCTGTTGAGGTGTCCCACTCTGATGCAGACAGTTGCGGGGCTCATTTTCTCTTCTTTTCTCTTTAAGAATCACATAAGAAAAAAAGGGCCTGCCCAAATGATCGAATTACGACAGCTCATCGCCTCCGCGATTAAAGAAACTTGTGAACTCGGCAAGTTCAGAGAACATTGCCTAGATACAGTGGACGGCTTATCTATAATTCCTCGCATACTACCCGAAGGCCCTGAATCCGTGAGAACAAGAACTTCGCTATAAGAAGAAGTGACTTTCAGTTCGTTTCTCTGTTTGACACAACCTGAATGTAGACCAACTTAAAACGCCCTTCCATGTGAACGCTGCACTGCATTCGCATGTACTGCAGACATTTATGCTACATGTCTTCAGCATGTCACGCCTGTGTGACCAAGAAGGTCCGCTGATAAGAAGCCTGCAGTGCCGGCGCGCTGTCAGCAAGAAATCCGGTTTGGTGAACGGTAGTGGACCTGCAGTCGGCGTCGATAATAACAGGGTTCTTGAATACTTTGAGGGATCATGTTAACATGTTGGTTTTGCCACGCTCACAATCATGCGAAGCACTTCTTGTCATAAGGTTTCCCCCCACGTGCGCTGCGGATAGCGCGTGTACAGGCGCTAAAGAATGAGTAAACCACCGTGGAAACACACAACCCCGCTCAAAAAGCAAGTTTTTCACTCTTTCTCTCTCTTCTTTTTTTGTTTATGCAATGCATCAGGGTTGTACGAGAAAATTGATAGCCGTCGCGACTGGCATTGACGCAGCACTACCGTAGGGCACGACGGATTGGAAGGGAGCCAATTTATCCAGGAATAGAGGCGTTATAGTAACGCGATAGAAATAGTCACGGGTCATGTGGGAAGGAGTAAAAGCGTTATAGTGGGCTGACAGTTCATGGCAGCAGCGGGAGCGGGGCCAGTGGAACAACCGGGTAAGGTCGCAGAACAGCATGCGGACGAGCAATGCACGTATCAAGAAGAAAACGCAGGAAAGAAGGGAAAAAAAGACGCCGCCGTAGCAAGGGGCGCCGCAAAACACGTTACATTCGCTCGCAGGATTTCAAGCTGGACGGTTGTGCTCTCGCGATCTTCGACGCCAGCGTAGCTCCCGCCGACTGGTTCGCCCTCCGCGGTCTCCTGACGCCGTGCAGCTCTCGCATTGTGGCGCCCCGCCCTTGGACTGCTTCGACCGGATCCCCACTTTCCTATCTCCTTCATTTTTCTCTCGCTTGGCCGTCTTCTTCTCCGTCTATTTTCCTTCTATTCTTTTTATCCCTCCTTCCCCCCACCCCTATAAGGCACTGCGCCGTGTCGCCTGACGGCAGACAGAAATTAGGTGCCTTTTTCCTCTTTCTTCTAGCCACTACCACCACCACCACACGTTATGGAAAAACTGCGGCAGTGACTGCATGGAACAAATACCAGGTCAACGCCGTACGTCGCGGCAATGAAATTAAGGGTAGGTCCACGCTGATATCGGGCTGCAGCCGCTTACTTATAAAGATTTCAATGCGGTTTTGTTGTTGTTGTTGTTTTCTCGACAAAAAAAGGGGTGGCGACAGTCATGGCCACTTTATGGAGCCTTGACATTCAGTGTCGTGCCAATAATATCCCCCAACTCGCACATGTAAAAATCAGTTCGGCAAGGAGAGCGTCCTGTGGCCATAACTGTCACTCCCTCGTACGGCGTCGCTGTCCACCCAACTTTTTTTTCAACTCTTTTTTTTCAGCTGCCTCTTCCATGCTGTTGGATTATGCGCATGTGCGGGTGAAAGTTAATTTCGGAAGAACCATCACAGGTTGCCTAGGAGGTCTTCATAAGGACATAAGGCAAGAACCAAGTGGACGTCACAACCTGGGCTTTGCAGGTCACCTCCACCGAGGCCATCTGTAAGTATCAGGAGACTCCTAATATTCAAGGAAATTGCTTTCTGCTCCGACGCCAGCGAGTCAGTGGAGGCTATAGAAATGATTAGAAGTGGTCGAAGAAGCAATGTATCGAAGAGGCATGGTGGGGGGCGTGGAATAAACCCGCCCCATCGTTTGCTTTAGACACTCCTTTAATTCATAACCATATCTTTTGTTTTTGCAACGGGAATTTTCCTTCAGAAGCACCGGAAAATAAGGGCACGTATATAGGAACACGTCACCGATGATTGCTACGCGACATCAGCACAAATAAGAAATTAGAAATGACTGCCATTTTTTTTCTACTCAACGCAAATTCCTTCCCACCAGGTGACACTCAGCAGGAAAACAAGTAATGTAGAAGTAAATTGAACAATTGGAACTTCGGGAAGTGTCTAAGATCAGAAAGATCCCGCCTCAGTGGGATGCAATGTTCTTGATACAATTGCACGGGATCATTGTCATTCAATGTCTTGCATTGGGAACATAAAAAAGGGAAAAAAGAGCGGGAGGAAGAGACATTTCGTTTTCGACGTACTGCATGCACATGATTCGACACGTGTGTTCCAGTTGTGACATATTTAGCTTGTGCGATGGTGATTGTGATTCGTTAATTGCTTTTGTCTTTCAATTTTGTGCTTTTGTGATGACTGGTGAAAACATTTTTCCTATTTTCGTTCTCTTTTCTCGGAGAAGTGTTACAGAGTATATAGAAAAAAAGTTGCATCTATCGCTTCCCTTGCCTTTGTCGCCTATTTTTTTAAAACCAAACACGCGTTACATCCACTTCCAACAGGCGTTTTTTCGCCCTTGGAGTGGCAAAAATTTTTCAGGAGCTCTAAGAACCTCGTTTAGTAAATCGATACAGAAGGTAAACACCAACACTATCAGGCCAAAAACTTCTGGCTAGACTACATACCCAACATCATTTTCATATACGGAGAAAGGGCACAGTGTCATAAATACTGCTACGCGGCATCCGAGTTCAACCTCAACCAATAAAAATGGATGGAGAAGACCATAACGGACGCCGTCAAGCTAAGACGGAAATGTCAGAACGTCAACTTGGCAACAATCATTGAGTCTATTACGTAGATGCCACTGGGCCAAACCATGGTGTATGGTGTTTTGCAGCAATCATACATCAAGGTGAACAGGTAGGTGTTCTCACTTTTCGTACACTTGATACAAAACAACCTGAAAAGGTGGCCATCGCCATGGCTACCTCAGGCTCAAATAAATATATTATTGTGGATCCGCGCGTGGCGCGTCGTAGTTACACGACTGATTTGCTCACCATACTGGCCAAACAATTACTGCGAAACTGCAGCAGGGATGTAGATACAACACCCCGCTGTATCTTAAGGACTCCGGGTATTAAGACCTTCAAGAGAATAAAGCTGCTGATGAGGCAGCCCAGACACTCGCTAACAGGGCGCCCCTTTCGACACCTGAAGACCCGATACAACAAGGCAGTATTATGTTAACGTCAAAAGACCTCACAACGTAATATAAGGATAGTCATCGCAAGTGCCCAGCTCCAGTAGAGGGACTACGTAAAGCGAATGGACGAGTGCTGCTTCGCTAGTACACAAACACAACGCTGTGCCCGGTAATAATCGATCACTGGCAGGGGCCTGTATTATGGTGAGGTGTCTGACACTTACGACATAGAGTGCGCCTGCAAGAAAAAAAGTCAGCTTTCATTACCTAGTCAAACCCAACCAAAAAGAACTGGGAGGTGGCCCTGCTGAATTTTCAGGCCTTCAGGCCCGAAAGGCCTCGGTCAAGAGCTCCTGACTTAAGGCTTCTACCGATGGGGTTCCGGACTAGCTACGTAGGGATCCTGCGCGAGTCGAACTCTCTCGTTCGGTAAATGTTTTTCCCCAACTCGACCCATTACACCATCAAAGTGCGCCAACCGCCTCCTTGTTAACGTTGCTCCCCTCTCTCTTGCATCCCGGCACTGCCGCGTGCTGCATGCTTCTTCATATTATCTCTGACGTCCTTCTTCACCAGCGGTTGCTGCTTTTCAACTCCTGATTAATCTAGCTGACTTCAGTGGAAAGGTTTATTCGTTCACGCGTGAAAGCGGCCTTCGGCCTTGACAGTTCGATGCTGCACCATCTGCTTCCGGTTTATTCTTTAAACTTTTAAAAGGGCACTGACACATTTTTTTTGGAAACGAGTTTACTCTGCCATACAAATCTCCTGTATACGGACAATCTGAAAACCGGAGTCTGGATTCCAGAATAGGGCACGTGCACGCGAATACAACATATGCGCTTATCAGAGGGCAAAATAATTGTTTCATTTCAATTCGCCCTATTGGTAACAATATTTTGCCATGTGAGTTGTCTTGCGTCAGTGAAAGGGGAGACATTAGGTACAAAATCTATCGATTACAGTCTGATCCGGCACGGCGAGAAGTGTGGGTAAACTTCATGCATCGCGGCTGAAGATTATACGCCAACCAAGAAGTGTTTACTTTTTTTCGCTAGCCTTCACTCCGGACGCATACACGCACAACATGTTGTTGCTGACGGACTTAGGATTGTTGACGAAGAACCAGTGTTTTAAAGGTCATGCCGTTCCAACGTTTTGCGTCCCTGCCGATAAGTTGCCACATGTGAGGCGCGCAGCAGATGATCGAAGGAGCGACGCGCGGACGAGGATACGTCATAAAAACTTGCGCTAGCGCGCATTACAGCTTATTGGCACTTCTCATACCATGTCGTAATATCACGGTAAAGTAGGAACCGAAACTAGCTTTTGAAAGCATGCTGTAAGTATTATTCCAATGCGCACTAACGCTTACTGGTACGTTTCGTACGCTCTCGGGAGCTTGGCTTGTCATTTGACGCAAAAAAAAAACGTTAAGCGAAAACTTTCGTGTCCGTACCCCTCTAGAGCTGAGCTTTCCTTGCCTCGTCTTTCAACTCTCCGGGATCTGCTGTGGTTCAGCCGCGTGCGCTGCACACTATAAACGAAAAATATACCCAGCTAGGAGGAATCGGGGAATGATGTGTCTGCTCTGCTCCGGTGGCCTCACTCAGACCCGATTGCACCGGAGCAAATACATTCGGTTTTCACTGTTTTCCTCCGGTGGGTGCCAGACGAAGGAAACCAGAGGAAATTGGGGCCGATCCCCTTAATATACTCCCATGTTTGTTCCGGAAATGCTCCGACTCGTCGCGTTTGCTCCAGTGGATGCTCCGCAATTGCTCCGGCTCATCGCTCAGCAGCTTTCATTGGCTGTTCGAGAAGTGACGTAAAGGCAGCCTCGCCGCCGGGAGGCCATTCCCCACAAACCAACAGCGTTCGGAGCGTTCGGCCGCGTTGGAGAAAAGGAAATCGTTCTGAACACCTTCTGGATATCACAAGCGACAAGCAGCCGCGAAGGTTATCAATGACAGAAGGAAGTTGTTCGAACGGTGATCGTGTGATGGTTCCCGGCAGCGAACGACACGCTACGATTTCCCAAGTTGTGAGGGACCTGGCGGTTGCTGGTGCTGCGAAAAAATGGTGAGTGAGCTCTCGTTGAATTACCTAAGGTTATTTTTGTCAGGTAGTGCTAAGATTGGATAATTTGGGGTTGATAAAATAAAGATGTTTTCATTATTAGGCTAATTTCTTAAGACGTCAGGGAAAAATCAGTGGAATTCCAATAATGCGTTGTTTGGACTACGTGTTTTCTGTCTTAACATAACTTCGGTAAAGCAAAACGAACAGGTGAGTGAGTTAGTACAGCTTAATTATGGCGCAAATGTAGCGCACAAAAAGTGAAGAGCACAAGTACTTGTGGTTGTTCACTTTCTCGTACTCGTCCGTTTTCGCGCTGAGTTTACGCTATAATAACTTCGGTAAATTGAATCAAGTCACTACTATACTGGGAACATTAAATTGATTGATTGATATGGGGGGTTTAACATCCCAAATCCACCATATGATTATGAGAGACGCCGTAGGCGGAGGGCTCCGGAAGTTTCGACCACCTGGGGTTCTTTGACGTGCACCAAAATCTGAGCACACGGGCTTACAACATTTCCGCCTCCATCGGAAACGCAGCCGCTGCAGCCGGGATTAGAACCCGCAACCTGTGGGTCAGCAGCCGAGTACCTTAGCCACTACACCACCGTGGCGGGGCAGGGGGAACACTAAATAGGTATGCAACAATAGAAAAAAAAAATACTGCCCCGCCGCGGTGGTCTAGTGGCTAAGGTACTCGGCTGCTGACCCGCAGGGCGCGGGTTCGAATCCCGGCTGCGGCGGCTGCATTTCCGATGGAGGCGGAAATGTTGTAGGCCCGTGTGCTCAGATTTGGGTGCACTTTAAAGAACCCCAGGTGGTCTAAATTTCCGGAGCCCTCCACTACGGCGTCTCTCATAATCATATAGTGGTTTTGGGACGTTAAACCCCACATATCAATCAATCAATCAAAACAATAGAAAATACCATAGCTTTAGGTTGATTCTATCAAACGTAAATATTTGTTATAGGTAAAGCTAACTGGTTAAAAGATATTTTTTGGTCTGGTCAGTACACATAAACTGTGACAGTTTTCCGCTTTTCATATGATTAAACGTGGCGTCGAGGTCTACCATTGCGTGAAAATTATTTTGGTAGAATATGTAAGCTGAACGAATAAAACTTGAATAACTAAAATCAGGGTTAATTCTTTACAATGATTGAGTTGATTGAGGTAGGGTAATATGCTTGGTACAGACATTTAGAACGCATACACGCACTCATACCTGTTGAAAATTAGTTTGGTTGGATAAGTGGTATCTGAGATATTAATCTAGAAACATACTGGACTCTTCGTGAGACGTGGTGCTTTCAGATAAATAAAAAGAGGGGAGATACTGACAGTACTAGAGATGAGGAATGCAAAAAAAAAAGAAGAGGAGTTGCTTGGGGAACAAATCGCTGGGCGCTCGACGTTTCTATGAAAAGGGGAGGGGGTATCAAAGTTAACATTTATGACAGCCTGGTTCAACATTCTAAGAAAGAGGGGACAATGTAGTGAAAGAAAGAGAGAAAAGAGAAGGCACCTATTCGAAAAATTAGCCATATTTTCTGTGTTGTTGATGGGAGAGATTACCATCCTCGCTGCTGCATTTTTTTCTCTTTTCAGTCGTGCTGCAATGGCTGTGACTGCAGTTGTTTTTTTTTTGGGGGGGGGGTGGAATACGGGAGCGGTAATTGTTCAGGAACGTAGTTTTGACCTGGACAATGCAACGACGCTGTCCTGTGAGCAGAAGAGGAGAAAAGAAAATTTATTCAACGAGGAGGCACTGGCACGTCGTGGTGCTTCCACGTGCATCATCTTCTTTGGCCTCAAGGCGTTTCACGGACCTTTTAATGGAGTAAACTGGTCAGCATTTCCTTATATCTGTGAAAATGCAGCTAGCTTAGGTGGCGTAAATGTTGTGTCTTCTATTCCCTATTTGTTTTGTTGCGTCGTAGTGAGGTTTTCCTTATTTTGTGCTTGAAGCTCTTCGTCTTGAAATTCATGCTAATACAATTACTTTGAAAAATGTTGACAACGACTAGTATCAAAACAGAGCTGGCAGTGCAAATTAAAAAAACAATGCCAACTTATCTCGCAAATCATTTTCAAAAAGAGAAGAAGGTAGGGTTTCTCTAAAGACAGGCTGCAACTGCGCAAAGTGTAAGGGCCCGCATTGCGAGAAGTATGATGATGAGCGCGTAATAAAATGCGACTGTAATTAACAGAATCTATTATTTGTTGAAGTTAGGAAATGATCGGGAGGGTCATTCCTGATGCCGTCTACGAGAGTACCAAAATAGGATTATTTTAGTAAAAAATTGCCTTTTGTATGTTTCAGCAAAGGTAGAGCTATTAATTTAAAATTTTGTAGAAAGCTTTGGCCAGTTTTGAACTTTGTTCTCGTCATGAAGTGTTTTTATGATGATGCGGCTGTTTCACACCGAATTACATTGGATGTGCTCCTTGATATTAAACGCTCAACCTGTCTTTGCGTGTGTGTGTGTGTTTGTGAGGTTAGTTTAGGAGCTATTTTTTCTCATAGACTCACAGACTGTATAGGATTCATTGAGTGTCCGTGGCTTCAGTGTTCTCAGTATCGGTGCCTGTCGCCTCATTTGCAGTTCTCATGTATAAATACATTTTTGGCTAAATTATGCGGGCAGCAATCAGCTCAACTCTTGCGTCGTCAACGAATCTGATAGATGGTCCTCCGGGGTTTGTGTGAAGAGTTGTTCCCGGTGGCCGCCCTTTCTTCGTTTGTCGTGCATCGTTTCGCAGCATTCTGGGCTTTATTTTGAAGCACTGTGCTTCAATCTTGAGAGCCATTGATTTCAAGGGATCTGTCTTATTGTGTTTTGTTTTCGGTGGCTTTTTTCATGTTTGCTTGTTCTCGTCTTCTTTTCTGAAATGCTGGGTAATCATCGAGAAATGGCAGCTGATTTTGAATAAATCAAGAACGCAAGTGTTTTCTTGACTTTCGTCTGCTATCTCTCTGGAAAAGAATACACAGTAACCCTGCACTGCTTGCATGAGAATCGGGACTTCCTTTATTTACCAATGTGTGAAACGATCAGCATACAATAAACAGTTGAGCAAACACTTTAACAAAGTAGTGATCCAACACACTGAAATTCTGCCCAGACAAATTAAGTGCATTCGTAAAATACTCCGGAGGTTCCACACAAAAGCTCCAGATAGCCGGAGTGAAAACCCCGCGAAAAATGCTCCGGAGGTGCCACGTAATCAGTCTGGCCAGCCGGAGGAAAATGCTAGTAAAAAGTACTCCGGTGGAGCAACGCAATCGCTCCGGTCAGTCGGAGTGAAATATTTTTTAAAAGTACTCCGGGTGCGCCACGCTATTCCTCCCACGAGCGGGAACGAATATTGCCCCCAATAGGTGGACGCTAGAAGAGAAGCGTATTACTCCGACCTTGGAGTAATTTTTTTTGTCAGTGCAGGGTTTTTCGCAACACCGCCAGATAGTGATCGTCTACACGTTTTATAAACATTGGTGGCACCGGTCACGCAGCGTTACTAGGAAGTAGAACTATTTTATTTCGCAGCAGTCTTTTCACTCTCATCTTTCACTCTTTTTTTCTCCCCCAACTACTACCCCAAGCATAGTGCATTAAAATATGTGACATGCTTGTTTGTTTAAATACAGTTATGTCGCAATTGGAAAGCTGTGAGGTGAACCCGTTGCTGCAGTAAAGAGCATGGGCATTATTGACGACCTGTAACGAGAAGAAAAAAGGCTCTAAAAAGTGTCCAAGTCAGCGGCGGGAGTGGCATGAGGCAGAGAGATCAAACAATGATGTTCGCCATTCTGTATACTACATTGGTATACCTGTTTAATATCCCACGGGCGCCATCATTCACCAAAATAAAGGGCGTTCACACGTAGTTACCCTGATAACTAAGCAAAGTCACTCGAACTAGGTGCAGTAGGTGAAACATGCCTATGATGCTCCGCTGCCTTTGATGCTATCAATTTTTTCACGCGTGGTGCTGCTTTCGTTCATCGCCACTTTTCATTGGCCCACACCACCCTGTTTACCCTACAAGGCGGTGCGACCAACGTGTCTGTGCGCAATCCATTCCAATTCCCGGTTAGGTAGCAGCGAAGTAAACGTAACGATTCAATGTAAGCTATTGAAACCATAACTACGTTGGACGTTCCCTATGGATTATCATAGGTCAACGCCTTCCTCTGTAGTCGCCTTACTGTCCCATTGACTGGCGACATGTTCAACCACGTCATCGACGACGGCCTTAACCTCCAACAATGGCGTGAGCCTTTAGGTATCCGTGACAAATTTCTCCGAACTTTCGATAACCACAGCACTTTTCGAGGTTGAACACCAGCTGTATGCTACCAGATCGACACAGGTAATGACCCACAACTACGGCAGCGACTATACACTGTATCGCATACTAAACGCCGCCTCATTGTTAAACGAATTGATGACATGGGGTGCAATGCAGGATGGCACGAGCTTATTCGCAACTTTCGCCACCTAGAGAGCGCACTGGTGTAAGCCCAACATGGCTGTCGTTTGTGGGATCGATCAGCCGACGCGCCGGCAGCCGCCACCAGTGTGCCCTTCGACACCAGTGTGTCGAAGGACCTGTGTAATAATTTTGGCTGCAGCCACCGTGTTGTCAAGGCTTTGCTGAGAAGGTTATTGACTCTAGCATGTATTATATCCCACACTGCGGGTTTAGAACCGCGTGTGTGGCGTATATTTACGGAAAAGAAGTTTCGAACGCCGGGCACATCGTCTGCTGTGGTGTACAGCTTTGTGAACGCTGCTCGTGTCACGGCCGGGGAAGACCAAGCGCCCTTGCTTGTGCAAAGCACGAAACCTGGCCTTTGGCTGCACGGCTTCTGCACAGCGGCATCCAACATAGTTTGTGATTCTTCTAGCTCAGCATGCAAACAATAAATATTAAATCATTGCTACTACGACTCGCAGTAACTGTCTGACTTCACAATAACCACAGTTGAACTTGCCAGCGACAAAATATAAAGTTTCAGCGAGCCGCCAAAGTGAGGCCGAGTGAATGATGGCGTGGGCTGGCTGCATGGGAATCCCCCAAACGACAGTTACGACGGTTGCCGCATGGCGACGCCACCATCATTGACATTTGCGAATAGGGTAGACAAGTTCGCTCCAAGCCCGTTCTGCGGCGCTCATAGCATGAAGACAGTGCGGAGCGCGTGATAGCACCATTGATAAAAATGGCTACAGGAGCGTTATGCAGGATCAACCTAATTTCGCCCGAGTTCCGCGGAACTCGGGATATACCCTAGGTCTGGCGACAGCTTCTTATGAATGAGCCAACAGTGAGAAAAAGACAAATCCACCCGTCAGCGCGCTGCGTTTTTTTTTGGTTACGGTAGAATCAGTTCAGTGTTCAGAATCAGTGTTCTATAACCAGATGCATCTCCTTTCATTTTTCAGTCATTTCACTGAGTGCAGAAGTGCACCCATGTAATGAATGCGTCAAAAACTTATTATGACAGTAGCTTTTCAAAGGAACGGGATGTTTAAATTTATTTTGAAGCTTTTAATGGGTGCACTAAGTCTGTTTTAGAATAATCAGCACTGTAGCCTCTGAGATTTTTTTCGGCCGAGCGCCTTACAACATCACGAGCGCAGCTAAATCCGAGGCCACGTGTTAATTATTATGGTCAGCCTGTACATTTTAGCGCATTGCTCGGCCGGTGCTCGTCGTCTTTGTCGTCATCCCCTGCTAGCACCCGAGCACGTGCGAACAGCTAATTAGCTATTTGGCAGGGTGGTGTACTTGGCTAGTCAGGCCGCGACATCCTATTACCAAGCTGATTATGCCAAGCCAGGGTAAGGGCGAGGTAGTTACGCGACAACAAATGAAGACCATGCTGATTAAGCTACGTAAAGCTAGAACCGGGCTAACTGAAACATGCTAGTTTATGAGCTAACTAAGTTATGCTATTTAACACGACATTAATCATGAGCATGCTAAGTAAAACCTTGCTAATTAGTCGTAATTGATAAGATGATAAATAATCAGTATCAATGTAATCATAATCACATTCAATAGCTCCACACTTAACTTGGACTTGCTAATTGTGGCCAAAAGAATTGCCTTTTTATTGAAGCCTTATCCATGAAGACATCTGGGTGTAATAATCTTTTAGCCTCAGTGAAATAGCACTCCCTGTAGTATGCAAGCTATTTACAAAGGTAATTGCTAACAGAGTAAAGAAAATATTAGAATTCAATTAACGAAAGGAACAAGCAGGATTTCTAACAGGCTACTGAACAATCGACCACATTCATACCATCAATGAGTTAATAGAGAAATGCTCAGAATATAACCAACCACTATACATAGCCTTCATTGATTACGAGGAGGCGTTTAATTCAGTGGAAATATCAGCCTTCATGCAGACACTGCAGAATCAGGGCATCGATGAAGTATATATAAACATGCTGGAAGAAATCTACAGGGGATCAACTGCTACCATAGTGCATCTTAAAGAAAGCAACAGAATACTAATCAAGAAGGGTGTAAGGCAGGGGTACACAATGTCCCCTATGCTATTTACCGCTTGCTTACAGGAGGTTTTCAGAAGCTTAGAATGGGAGCAGTAGGGGATAAGAGTTAGCGAAGAGTACCTTAGTAACCTGCGCTTAACCGATGACATTGCATTGCTGAGTAACTCAGGGGACGAATTGCAACTCATGATTACGGAGTTAGACAAGGAGAGCAGAAAGGTGGGTCTTAAAATGAATCTGCAGAAAATGAAAGTAATGTACAACAACCTTGGAAAAGAGCAGCGCTTTGAGATAGGTAGTACTGAACTTCAAGTTGTAAATGACTATGTCTACTTAGGGCAGGTAATAACCGCGGAGCCGAACCACGAGATTGAAGTAACTAGAAGAAAAAGAATGGGGCGGAGCACATTTGGCAAGCACTCTCATATTATGACAGGTACATTGCCACTATCCCTCAAGAGGAAGGTATATAAAAGCTGTATCTTGCCAGTACTTAGCTACGGAGCAGAAACCTGGAGACATACAAAGAGGATTCAGCCTAAATTGAGGACGACGCAGCGAGCAATAGAAAGAAAATTGGTAGGTGTAACCTATAGAGACAAGAAGAGAGGAGAGTGGATTAGGGAACAAATGGGGGTTAAGGATAGCATGGCTTAAATCAAGAAGAGGAAATGGACATGGGCCGGGCATGTAGTGAGTAGACAGGTAACCGCTGGTCATTAAGGGCAACTGACCGGATTCCCAGAGAAGGCAAGCGGGTTAGGGGGAGACAGAAGGTTAGGTGGGCAAATGAGATTAAGAAGTTTGCGGGTATAAATTGACAGCAGCAAGCACAGGACCGGGTTAACTGGCGGAACATGGGAGAGGCCTTTGTCCTGCAGTAGATGTAGTCAGGCTGATGATGATGATGATGATGGAAATAAGACAATCAAAATGGAGACAGAGCTGATGTGGTCTTCACTTTGAAGCCGATCACACACATGAGTAGACGACCAACTTAAAGAGACACTAAAATCAAATGACAATTTACGTCAGAGTGAAAGCTCAAAGCTTTACAACATGTAAAACGAAATAATTATCGAGAGCCGTGCCCTACTTTTCGAGAATTTAAGGTAAACACACAAGAATACATGCACCGCAGTATGACGTCAGACAAACCACCTACAATCAATCACTTGTAATTGATCTAGCTACACTAAATAAAGAACCTTTAGTGCATAAAGGAACGCAATAAAATGATGCTTGTTGGTTTCTGTTTGTTTCAAAAAAAAATAATAACCGCCACACGTTACCATGGGGAATGGCGCAAGTGATTCAAGAATTCAATTTTTGCGTGGATGCACTGGACAAGTCGTGCCATAATTGCCCGTTGTTGCTGCTGTGGCTCCCGCTTAATGCATTCTGGTAAAGCCGGCCAACATTGTGCACGGCAACAATGATGTGAGTCGGTCCGCTTCTTGAGGCGGGTTTTTTGAAGCACGCTAACCAGATGTAGGTCACCAAATGTGATTTTATTTCAAAATAAGTCCTTCCTTCGCACAAAAGTAACACTAAGAGGTTTCTGGAATGCCATTTCAAGAATCCACGCCGAATTATTAGTTTCCTTAGAGTCCCTTTACGCTGCAAGAAGCTGGATTATCCCAAGCTCCTCTATGGCTCCAGCAGCACGAGTAGTGTAAGTTCACCAAATTATTTTATATGCATTGAAACTGCCGCTTAGCGCTCACCGCATCAAACGCTCCACAGTCACACCGGCACGATCACAGTCACGAGTTTAACTAGGGCCTTCTCAGTATCAACAAGTTTGTATCTGAGTTCACGTGTCAATCAGTTTGATTGACAGACGCCCGCGGCGAAGATCGGGTACGCCCACCATAATTTGCCCTTGCCAAGGAGCAGTACTCACGTCCAGCGGCACGATTAATTTACCAGCTTTATCGTGCCCGGCCGCGGTTGCTAAGGTATTCGGCTGCTGACCCGCAGGTTGCGGGATCTGATCCCGGCTGTGGCGGCGGCAATCTCGATGAAGGCGAAAATGCTGTAGACCCGTGTGCTTCAGAGCCCTCAACTACGGCGTCTCTTATAACCATATGGTGGTTTTGGAACGTTAAACCGCACATATCATCATCAGCTTTACCGTGCATATTATGCACAGACGCACGCAAAAGTAAAAGCGATGTCACCACGTGGCTACGATGTCTCGCATTAAACATCATAGCGCTCACGACGTATCCAATCACCGCCGCGTTGCCGCCAAGATGCGAGCTCTCGTGGTGACCAGGGGGGCGAGGACATACCTTGGTGCCATCTGCCGGGATATTTCTGTGGTGTATAAAACGACATCACGTGGTACCGGCTGTTGGACGTGTTCGACAACTCCTGTGATTCAGGCTGTTTCGCCGTGGATGTTCTCGCTTCACAAGGGTCACTTATGTCTGCATTAGCTGCGAAACAGTCTAGAATGTTTGCAACAAACATTTTTAGCGTGGCAACGTACGGTTACCGCCACGCCGTGCCCTTTCGAAGGCGCGCGTGCGCATGGCGCCATGGACGCGCTCTTGTAAAAGCGGGGTTGCTATGAAAATCATCTACAAATTTGTAAATGTAAACATTATCACATTGCGCGAACATTTCTTTGCTGATGCAAGCATGATAGCGTGCACCTGTCTCATGTTTTTGCCCGGGGAGCATATAGGATACACGGTGACGTTCTGATCAGGGTGGACAGCCGCGCGCGATTCTCGGCAACACCTCGCCCTTATAGTTTTCAGAGCGGTATCAAGTGGCCGAAGGAAACGGTGGATGCTTTAGAATTGGTTGAATTCGCTTGTGCTTCATGATGACATCTAGAGCTTTTTCGGAGAAGAACATTTCTCTTCTCAACAACCGTGGTTTGTGCGACCTGCTACTTTATTCAGAATATCCCTGTACAATTTTGTATAAGACGTATATTTCAACAAGTGGAACTTCACCTGCATTTATTTTGTCTCCCTAATCCTCCCTTTCAGTACACGCGCTTCTTTGCGCGAGTTGTGTTGACTGACATGATGCGCAAACGTTGCAATGATACCTGCTTGCATCGTTTGCTCGGCTATTATTTCCAATTACCGTATCTAATTTTCAGTGACTCTGCTGGTCTCTGGCATCAACCGGTTTGTTTACCAGCAGCTCAGCACATCACGGCTGCTAAGAGAAGATACGTTCGAATACGCAACGCAAAATGACAGCATTTAAGACGTTATACTCACCGCGCTGAGCTGCAGACAGCCGAAAAGGTCTGTTGGCATGGCGTGAATAAATCACAAATCCCTAGTTGTACATACATTTTCGAAACGTGCCACGTCGTATTTATCCGATATCAACCCCAACGCAGTTCAAAAAGTATTTTCGCGAAAGTGCTTGCTGCACGCGCGATAAGCAATGCTGGCGTTTTTTCCCCTTTTCTGGGGAAGTTGTCGAAGATGTATCTTCTTGATTTAGCGTATGCACGAAAACTCGCACCAGGGCGAGCATCAAATACCGCATTGTGCGTTGCTTTGGCCATAGTATGATATGCGGGTTTTAACGCCCCAAAACCACGAGATGATTATGAGAGACGCCGTAGTAGAGGGCTCTGGAAATTTTGACCACTTGGGGTTTTTAAGCGTGCACTAAATCTGAGCTTACGGACTGCAGCAGTTCCGCCTCCATCGGAAATGCAGCCACCGCAGCCAGGATATGAACCCGTGACCTGCGGATCAGCAGCCGAGTACCATAGCCACTAGACCACCGCGGCGGGGCCCTTTAGCCATAGAAAGGCCGATCAGAATCGTTGCTGTGATTCCACGCTTCATCGTTATTTCTAACCTGGTACAAATAAAGGCAAGCAATTGCTATGCCTACAGATCTGAGAATACACTGTCATATATACCGAATATTTTATCTCGAATTGCACAAGCAAAGTATTGGTGGATGAACGTACCCCCCCCCCCCCCTCACAGAAAAAAAAAGTGGCCGCTGACTGAGCTGCACAGCTGAGGACGAATGCCTAGTTACTTCGCCAATTTCAATTTTATCGGTGAAGTGTATCAGTGCCACGGCGTTTTGGAAGGGATATGTCACTATAAACACTCTTAGTTGGGCGTACAGGGAAGAAAGCGTCCTCTGTGAAAATTGCTTTGCGTACGCTGCAAGTGAAGCGTGCAACGAATCTTTTAGTTTAACGCACATTGGTGCGTTTCACTCAACTAGATAAGTCGTATTCGAGATGCAAGGGTTCGTAATGTTTATCAGCGCCACCCACGCTAGAAGTATGCTAGGTACAAGTAATAACGTGTCCTCTGTGATCTGCACGAAAAGCATCTTGACAGCCAGAGTAAGCGCCACGAGTGCACCAGTCAGGCCGCTGTGTAGATTTTTAGCATCGTTCCCAGGTGCGCTGAATGTGCACGTTCACCTTTTTCTTTGAATTTGGCTGCGCAATGCGTCTGATTGGACACGGCCTCACTTATTCAACCCCAGCGTTCTATCCAGCACTGCTTTGGGCGATGCTTAACGTACCCTGCAGCAAGTGGTCGCGTTCCAAACATTTATGGCCTCACGATTACCTCCGGCGCATTTAACGAGTTAAAGCTCGCACAACGTCTAAGGCATGTTATGTTGCGCCACGAATAAAAGTACGTACCAAGCAGCCCTTTTATTTACGGGTTTACTCACCGAGAGGATTGGCAGAAAAAGAGGCATTCGTGCACACAACCTGCGGAAGGCGATTTCGGAGGAATTTTGTGAGACGCCAGGCAATTTCTTATGGAGTATCGGATGCCGGAACGCACTGCTTGAATTTATCTTGTCTGGCAAAAAACCAGCGCCTTTGACTGTGACATACACATGCCTTGCAACAGGTCTGCTGTTGCTGACTGCTTCGAACGCCAATGTGGCCACCATTTACTCTAGTTCTGGTTTCTTCGAGGTCTCGCGAAAACGTAACGTAATAAGAGTTGCGTTACGTACGCAGCGTCTCGTTTCGGGCGCACGTGCGCATCTCTGGAATCGGTACGATACGTACTGCACATGCGCAGTTCTCTCCCGTGGCAATGCTGCGTACGTGGGCTCGTTACGTACGCCCAACTAAAAGTGTCTATGAAGGCTCACTTGAATGTGTCCAGTACTGTGGCAACGAGCGTATAAAATAGTGTAAGTTTGAAAATGAACTGACTCTGGGTTGAAACCACCTGCACTGCACCGACGAGGGCAAAGGCGAGTCATGTGATGCCGTTTATTACGTCACAGCGACCGCAGTGCTGGCCTCTCCCGTGTTCGCCCTCACTCCCAATTCATCTGCAATGTTTGATAGTAGAGAAACGAGCTGCGCGAGAGTGCTGCGTGTGGAACCGCCGCGGTGGTCTAGTGGCTAAGGTACTCGGCAGCTGACTTGCAGGTCTTGGGATCCCATCCCGGCTGCGGCGGCTGCATTTCCGATGAAGGCGGAAATGTTGTAGGCCCGTGTGCTCAGATTTTCGTGCACGTTAAAGAACCCCAGGTGGTCGAAACTTCCGGAGCCTTCCAAGTTCATCGTCTACTCATCGGCGAGGTTGGATTCGTATTGAAGACCGCCCCAGCTGCGTCTTAATTTTATTGTTCTAATTTGCTGAGGTTTAACGTACATTATACTGAGCTGTCTTGTCTTCACCGACTAGGCTTCGAATAAAAGGCAATTATCTCGGAGCCAAATACCAAGGTCATGATCAGTATGAAGCTAATAACACAATTAATATTAGCAGGACACCAATTATTATCCCACTAGTAAGGGATAATTACCGTGGCTTTACTTGACGTGCTCATAGTTAACGTCACGTTAATTAGCATACTTCAGTTAGATCATCAACTAGCGTGCTTTATTTGGCCCGGTTCTAGCTTTACATGGCTTCATTAACATGGTATTCTTAAGATTTGTTGTATTTACCTCGGTCTTACCGTGAATTGGAGTTATAGTATATATTGCTTAGTCATAGCATGAACTGGCCTGACTAGCGACTTTTAGCTGACCGTATATTGCCTGCCGCTCCACTGAGCCAGTTGGTGGTTGCGCCACTGCGCATGCGCTATACGGTAGGACGCTGAGCATGTCAGCGGACCGTCGGAACGAGCGAAGGATCACGTGACGTGAGAAGAAACGACCCGAAATTGGGGGACCCTTAAGCTTCGCTTTTAGGAGTGTAATGCGATAGTGAAATCCGGCTTCTACTGCACCTTTCAATCGCCAAGTGCATACTTATTCACATGTTTTGTTACATAAACACGCACGCACACCAACACGCACACAGTAGATTGGACCAGCACGCACAAATATCGTCAAATGGGCTCGTTTTGGTCATGACGCCTGTCGAACAAAATGCGTTAAATGGGTCCTGAAACACTTTTTAAAGCATCCATTGAATGGATTCAATAGAAGAGCTTATTGCCTTACGAATTCAACGCAGCAAACATTTTAAGAATTCGTCCAGTGCGAGTAGAGTTACAAAGGTTTGTCACATGCTATAATTACGTTATCTTTTCTCTCGTCCCGGCAAAAGCGCTGCAAGCAAAGCGGAGAGGAATGGTAGGGCAAAGAAAGTACCACGCCTCGTGACGTTGAGCACTTTTTTTGTTTCTTCGAATGCGTGGCTTTATCGGTGTGATTGCGCGCGCACGCGTTGACAAGTAGCGGCCTCCCGTGGCTATCCGGGTAACTTGATTTTTCGGTCACAGACGCACAGACAATTTTTCGCTCACAACCAATTGGGCTGACGCTGGCGGCGGGTTTTCTGCGACACGAGCTCTTTCACACTATCGCGTTAAAATGGCTATTTTTTGTGCCTCGAGTTCACGCTGTTCGGGAACCGCAGTGGTTTTTCGGCAAACAAGCAAGCACCGACGGCACTTCAGGACGCAGAAGGACCTGTACCTCTTCTGAAAAGTTGTCGCAACTAATCCCTTCGAGAAACCGTACATTGGGTGGGAAGTTCCATGAAAAAATCTAGAGCTGACCCTTGGGACTAGAGTGTTCCATTTCTTGAACACTGTACTTGGGACCATCAAGGAGCGTCTCGAGATGCTTCTTAGGTATTTCCATCAAAAATGTTCATGAATATTCGATAGTAAGCGATTTTATGTAAGAATAGTAACAATTTAGTATTTAACAGCAGCCACTCTTCCACCTATTCAGAATTTTTTTTAGTATGATTTGCCACAAGGCAGCGTAGTGAACGAGCTGCCTCAGGGCAGGGTGTTTGAAACAAACTTGGGCTGTCTTGAAGGCTTCGATTCTAGTCCAGCTCTAAGAGAAGGTTCCAAAAAAATTAAAAAAAATACTCATGTGTCAAACAGTATATGATTTCACACTCTTTCAAAACAGAATCTTCTATGTTGCTGCAAGATAAAATTACGTTTGCTTTCATTCAAAACAACTTTCATGCACCGGTGGCGAGGCAGTATATAGCGTTGACTGAACGACACTTGACTAATACCCCTGTCACACGGGCACCCGCGAAGACCGTTTAACTTCATCGTCCTTACGACAACAAAGATGCGGTCCGTGTCACACGGCCACCCTTACGCAAACGAAGGTAAATGGAGCATTTCGCAAAGGACGTTCAACGATCTCCATTCGCAGCGAAACGAGGTACTCTCGTCTCCAGCAGTCTAGAGGTTAGAAAAAAGGCGGCGTCTCGTGCGCCGCGCGGCGCAGCAGCCATCCCCACACAGAAATGGCTCCTGCGCTGCACGGAAGTGACGTCACCTAAAAAAATATTACCTAAAGCTAGTTAAACGTGTAATTTATTTGTGTGTAAGGCGTTAAACCTACAAAATTTTTACTAAACATGTGTTTAGCGAGTCAATTAGCTTAGATTTGTTATTTAAATACTTATTACAAGTATTTTGAATACAGGGAGCGCCATGGGCACTGCGGCTGCGAAAGGTAAACACAGCGAGATGGTAGCCGCCTGCGATGTGTTGATGGTGAAAACTCCGATGAAATCGTGGCCATGGCCTAGGCCACTCCCAAGGAGGACTGGAGTGTCGTCGCTGCTTCATGTGATTGCTGGATGCTTAGTTGAACCTGGTGGTTGGAGCTAGCGGGGCCATCCACCGCGCCGCAGCTTCATCTGAGTGTGTGCGCCATAAAGTTTCTCAGTATGATGTGCGGATTACAGTCGTTGGACGTACTGCATTTTCTAGATTGCAATGCCAAGCGTGGTGTTGTCAAAGGAGAAAGTGTTCTTGCTGCCGAGTTTTGCTTGTCGCGAAGGACTAGGTCGACGATGAAATAAATGCTTTCGCAGGGTTCACGTGTGACTGACCGGACGCACAGCCCCGCCGCGGTGGTCTAGTGGCTAAGGTACTCGGCTGCTGACCCGCAGGGCGCGGGTTCGAATCCCGGCTGCGGCGGCTGCATTTCCGATGGAGGCGGAAATGTTGTAGGCCCGTGTGCTCAGATTTGGGTGCACGTTAAAGAACCCCAGGTGGTCTAAATTTCCGGAGCCCTCCACTACGGCGTCTCTCATAATCATATAGCGGTTTTGGGACGGTAAACCCCACATATCAATCAATCAATCATCAATGACCGGACGCACATGCATGAAACCCCAGTGCGTCGGCGAAGTGTTCATACGGTGGATGGAAAACACTTTATTGTAATGTTCTTACGAAGCCTGTGATCTCCGAAGGCCAGAGCTACTGCATTGCTGTCTGTTTTGTCAAGTGCGAACACGTACGGCCGTTCTCCTCCGTTGCTACGTGAATGCTCCCGTGCTGTCACAGGCCGCGCGTGTTATTGAGCAAGGCAGACAAGCTGTTTTGTAGTTAGATGGGCTAACGCCGTCGGCACTTGCCCTTGGGCATTGTTTATCAAGTGCTGATCGCCTAGAACATTGCGGTGACACGCCACTATTTTTAAAGAAAGCGGCCTGCCGGTTACCTCGTTAGGTGATGGTACACTGAGCGACATAAAAAAAGTTGCCCGAGACTACGTTGCAGTGCACCTTTCTGTCATCAAAACTTTGATAGACCGTGGAAATCCACATTCCTGTGCCCAAGAAACCAATGCAGCCAGCTGCATTCGATTTTTTTGTGTTTTTTGCATCTCGCCGATTAAGAGCACTAATTCGCAAAACACTTCATCATAATAAATATAGTCAATCCTGCAAGTCATCGAAGATCCAATATTAAAGGGCTTGTGGACGGGACCACCACCACCAGCAGCAAGTCGGGCTAATGAGGAGGCGCAAATGTTAAAACAATACATGCGTGAACAAAAAAAAGTATCGATAACTGCAATGGGACTTGAACCACCGACCTCACCAGTTCATGTGTTGCTTTAACCAACTACGCCACAACTGCCGATCGGCTTGAGATGACAAACAAGCCGGTTTTGTATTGTTGTCACGCTAAACCTAAATAACATTTTTGTTCACTTTTTTGTATGGACGTAATTTTAACGGCTTTTATCGTTATGTCTAGACGTACCGCTAGACACTCCCGACTATTCAAACAAAGCGCCTAACCGGAAAATGCACACGTCACTTCTGTGCGGCGCAGCAGCCGTTTCTGTGTGGGAATGGTTCGAGCGCTGCGCGGCGCAGCAGTCTTTGCCAAGAAAAAAATTTCAAGCACTAAGCGGCCACAGTGAAAGAATAATACATTTGGCAATATTAAACGTTCTTTCGTTGTAGTACTCATTCACAACGGGTGTTTGTTTACATATATTTACGCCCGCCAGAGTTCACTTACTCTCAACACCGATGCCCTACACACCGTGCCTCGCGAGTCGGGCCGGCCGGCGCCAGCTGATCAACGTCATTACCAGCGCAATATCGCACCACTTCCTCACGTCGTCCGCTGTGTCACTCATTGCTGAAGAACACAAAATGTGCGCTCGCGAGGCAAGGAAGCAAGGAAGAAATTTCGTACTGGGCATGTACACAGGCAACAAAACAACTAAAAGCACACTGTGGCCAGCGTCACTAGCAGCATCGCTACATTTAGCAAATGCGTTTTTATTGGAAATTATTTTTAATGGTTTGTTAGTCGCATACCTACTTAATAATGCTTTTTGTAAGAACAGCATAACGAGGATTCTCAAAAAATTTACTAGAGGTGAAATTAGAATACTTTTCCGAAAATCAAACAGCGTTAGCTGTTCCCCCTCGCGGCAACTGTTACAACCTCGTCATTGCCGTGTGACACTGCCACAACTCCTTGTCCGTTGAACCCCCTAGGGGAGATTTACGTTGACGGTGTTCAACGGAGTTTGGTGGTGGCCGTGTGACAGGGGTATAAAACGGAAAACATGCGTCACACTCCGGAAACCTTGACCATTTGAGCGGAACGGAGAACGGAGCACAAAATCACTCAGCTAAAAGTTCCCTACGAGCCAAGTTCACCGTCCAGCCCTAAAAATCAAAGCATATCCATGGAGTGAATGATGATCAGCGGGGCGAAGCTTCGGAGGATATTATTGGCAAACAGTAAATCATTTGTCTGTCTGTCTGTCTGTCTGTCTGTCTGTCTGTCTGTCTGTCTGTCTGTCTGCCTGCCTGCCTGCCTGCCTGCCTGCCTGCCTGCCTGTCTGTCTGCCTGCCTGTCTGTCTGTCTGTCTGTCTGTCTGTCCGTCTGTCTGTCTGTCTGTCCGTCCGCACGTCCGTCCTTCTGTTCGTCCATGCTGAGTGGTTCATCGAACTAGGCGGTCACGTACCACTAGCTAGGAGGGACCAACCCACAAATTTAGGAGCTTCGCCCCTAATAGCTAATTAGCCGGCCGATAATGTGCTCGGTGCTAGTGAGCGACGGAAACAAAGACTACGCGCACCATACGAGCAACAAGCTACAATGTACAGGCTGGCCATGATAATTAACACGTGGCCTTGGATTTAGCTGCAATCGTCACGTTGCAACACGCTCGACCGGTGCTGATCTCAGAGGCCACCATGCTGATTATTTTAAAATAGACGTGATGTAGGCATTAAAAGCTTCCGAATAAATTTAAACACCCAGTACCGCTAAAAGTATGACCACAAAACGTTTCTGACACTTTTTTCATTTGTGTACTTTTGAGCTCAGTGTAATGACAAACAAATGCAACAAGATGACTCTGCTTTAAAAACACCACCCAACTTAGTCGTATGTTCTTGACGCAAGGACTGATTTTATTGTAAACAATGTAACGCCGCGTGCTGAGGGGTGAATTTGACTTCTTCGTACTGCTGTCTCGTTCACGAAGAGGTATCGCCAAAGCTCGAAAGATCCCGAGTTCCACTTTAAAGGAAAAAACACCAGACCTTTGCGGAAAGCGCAACATAGTCACTGCGAAAGCTAAAAGAGTCGCGCTTTTTGCGTCTGTCGTACTCTTTGAGATTATCAATACAAGAGCCTTTGCGGAGTACACAGTACAACATGAATCATAATTTTTTGAAGTTGTAGCTAGCACCCACTGCATAATTATTCGTCATTTCAGGGGAAAGCGAGGTACCCGCCACACATTTGCAAAGCATTATGTGTACTGTCTTGATGTGGTGGCTGACGACGACGAAGAATTATGCCTGAGCCTTTTATAATCGGTTGGAGGTTTTGAACGAGCCACAAGAGAAGAAAAAGAAGAAAGCCTTTGGAGCCATCGGTCGTTGACGGTGGTGGTCTTGTCTCACGGACCTTGCTTGCCTGGCTTGCGTGCCTCTTCGAGTTCCTGTTCAGCTGTCTTCGACGTCTGGGTGCACTCTCCTGGGCTGTGCGGCCATTCCAGGTGGTGCCTATTTGAGCTCCGTTGACGGACGTCTGTCGCGTCTCCCAGCCTCAGCATCCCTCACTAACGGTGAGTTGCCTACTCATCTTTTCTTGCGCAGCGGTTTCAGCAGTGTTCCGGTGGCTCTGGTCCCAATAAAGGGGGCTTGTAGTCACATGAAAAACCCCAAAAGCACCCAGGAGAAGCTACGGAAGGTGACCGAACACTTCAAACTCATTACCAAGGTGCGAAAGTTTTGTCGTGGAGGTATTCTGTGCTGTTCCCCAGATCGGGCCTGCGTATCACATCTGCTAAAATGCACATCGTTTGGCTCTCTCCCGGTGAGCCATTTTGTTCCTCCTCACTTGACCTGTGTGAAAGGTTTAGTTCGTGGGGTCGACTTGAGCCTGTCTCTGCTCGAAATTCTAGAAATGTTTTATGCAGTAGGCATGGTGGCAATCTTTCGCTTTTGACGTACGTCGCGCTGACAGAAATAAGATCCCGACAGTGTCGGTGATAGTTACCTGTGCTTGAACTACTAGACCAACACAGATGAAAGCGTGGCCACTGATATATCGGGTCGAAGCGCGACCCTCCTCCACTGCAGTGCCTCCTCGTCCACTGCAGTGCCGTAAATGCTGGCGATTTGGGCACAGCATAAAGGATATCCGATCAGTAGAGCGATGTCAAATGTGTGCAGGACACCACAACTCTAAAGAATGCAAAACTCAGGAAAGGTCTTGCTGTCTCTGCGGTGGCACTCACCCATCTGATGTTGGCACATGCCCTGCGACAACTCAGGAGATTAAAATATGGAAATAATTGCGCAAAAACGTTGTTCAAGACGCGAAGCTCGAATATCCATCACAGAGCGCTCTCGGGGGTGCGCTGTTGCTGCGATCCGTAATAACCAAGTCATGGATTCGTCACCCTCAGATGTGATAGCTTCGACCATTGAGAAAACAATAACAAAGCTATTGGAGAACCTTTTTGTGACGCTGGCGGAGTCATTTGCTCAAACAGTAAATGCAGAAATAGCTCAAGTCCTCATGAATGTTAATCATCCACATGCAGCCTCTATGCTTTCATCAGCTAATGAAGTGAATACAGGATCTGTAGAAAGAGGGCCTTCTAAACCAAGTCCCCTGATCACAACACCTGTTTAAGAGTTATATGCATCAAGAGCTGGTCCGCCGAAGTGCGGCCGTAAAATATTCTCCATTGAACATTCGGATTGGAGCTCTGATTCAGGTTCGCAGGACTCACAACTGGAATTCGACATAAAAAAAATGAAACGGCGGGCGTCGCCACAAAAACATAGATCTCCAGTGAGTTCTAAAGAGAAAAGTTAAAAATATCAGAGAAATAGTTTCAAAATAGGATTTTTTGAAAGATAGCTTATTGCAGAAGGCAGTGAATGCGGTCGGTATATCCTCAAAATAGGTGGATTGAGAATCTTGCAGTGGAATTGCCGGCCAATTTTTTTCCGCAAATACTAATTTATTTTGCCTTTGTAATCACCATTCCCCAGATTTTATAGTGTTGCAAGAAACTTGGCTCTCTAAAGAAGAAATATTTAATCTTTAAAACTACCGAACATTTAGCTTAGACCACCCCTCTTGAGGAGGTGGTTTATCAGTGTTTATCTATTCAAAAAGCGCGCATCGTGTAAAAGTTACAGGTCAAATAATGAATTTAGAAAGTGAAATTTTAACATTAGATATCTCTCTTCCGGGACACCTTCCCTTTTTGTTAATAAACGCCTATTTTCCGTCAAGTGTTCAAAATTCTAGTGTTTTAGATACCATAATTTTGTCTTGCAGAAAGGACATTTCCACTAGCAGCCGGACGAGTCACATTGGCACTGAGAGATCATCATGGATAACACAGAGCAGAACCAGGCAGCAGGGTGTGGTGCCTCCCAGACGTCCCCTGTGCAGTGCCTTTCTCTTCGCAAGAACGGATTTGTCATGCTCAAGAGCAGGCCCTGCCACATCGTCGAGATGACCACGTCTAATCCTGGGAAGCACGGTCTCGCAAAGGTTCATTTAGTTGGTCTGGACATCTTTACTGCAAAAAAACATGAGGATCTGTGCCCTTCAACTCACAACATTGATGTGCCCAATGTCAACTGCTGTGACTTCCAGTTGATTGACATTAGTGATGATGGCTATGTCACTATAATGAATGACAAAGGTGATACCCGTGACGACCTCAAGAATCGAAAAAGATGGACAGGTGTTTTTCGATTCGTTTACCCGATTTCACGTATTCATCAAGCGGAATTACTTGCGATTCTCCTAGCGTTATGAAAATTACCTCAATAAATAACAGCTGCTATTATTCTTTCAGACTGCTTGTCTGTGTGTAGCTCATTAACTGCGCCTAATATGTCCAATGCTTTAAAAGTGTTTACGCCTTTGCCCCAAGACATTTACGACTCATTCCCTTGGTGCGGATACCAGGAAGTGAAGGTTTAAGCCTCAATGAATATGCAGATGCACTCGCAGTGGCCTCAAATAATTATCGCACAATTCCTATATTGCTGACGCTAGTATTTATTGCCGTGGAAATTTGTCATACCAGATCAGTTTGGAAAATCTCGCTTGGCATCATCTGATTTTTCTCATAATAAATACCCCTAGAAAAATCGATGGTGCTCTTCTAGAGTGGTCGACTAAGATGCCGAGTCCCCCCCCCCCCTCCCCCGTGAACTTTCATCTAGACAGGTCTGGTCTGGCACAGTCTCCCCTATACCATCACTGCAACGAGAGTGAATACCTTCACCATTTTCTCTTAACATGCAGGTTATATACAAACCAAATGAATAGACTGTTGGAAGAACCTCTCCGTAGGTTGACTTTAAATTTAGCCCTTCCGGTGGTCCTATCCTTTGGAGCAACTGAAAAGGGATTTAGCCACAGGAACGTTTGCCAGGCCGTGTGCGATTTTTTAAAGGCAACAAAACGAATAGAATGTTAAGCTGAGGCATCAATTCACTTTATTTCAAATCATATTAGCTTATTCGTTTTTGTATTACCTCTCGTTATTTTATTTCAAATCTTTCGTTTACCAGTTGGTTCTTTGTGTAAACATTCTTATATAAATAATCCAGCTGGTAAAACAATTCCATCTCACAAATGAGGCCCGACCCGTTCCATGGCCGATCACCCGTGGTGGGTTGCTCCCGGACTCTGAGGAACAAACAACCAACTCCAAGTTACGTGATTCGTATGACGCGTGGTCATTCCTGTATTTCCTTGCAACGCTATAATACACGCCTGAATGTGACAGAGAAGTTCACAGAGGTCCTAAGGAAGCGGACCATCGGGACCTTATGTGCTTCTTCTGCAACTAGTACAAGTGCACTTCCAAGGTATCAATTCATAAATCATCATGTAGTGAAGCCTTGGAACAGTGTATTGGGTCATAATAGGGGCAACTCAAGTGGCTGGTGACAGTTGACGCGACAAAAAGCATCTGCACGGGTTTGCTATGGCCCACCAGTTTTCCGGCGTAGCCACATACAAAGCAGGAAGGCGGTTGTCAGACATGCACCATTGGTTCGAGGGGAGAAGGCCCACCGGTTTACCTGAAACTGATTGACAAAGCGATAGCTTATAGGACTGCTTGGTGGGCTGCAGGCAGCGCCAATGGATGTCGTTGGCCTACATAGCCGACACACCCGCTTTGAAGAACGGAGGCCTATATCGGCGGCTTAGGCGAAATTGAGCCTGGCACCAAGAGTGCTGTCCCGCTCAGTACCGCCGCGCTCATTTACGCCAAAGCCGCCTCTAGACCTCCATTATAAGTCTTTCTTCAAATGAATGAAGATGGGTAGGGTGTTTTCTCAATGCTTGAGGAGAAATGGACGGCTAGCATTACACAGTGGGCTAGGTTATCGCATGCACTTTCCATGGGACCACGCTCATCTCCAGTACTCACATGCTTTTACTCCCGAGTGGAACATACGATTTGCCGGGAGATGTTATTGATTGGGACATTACATGAAACATATCACGGCAACGGCGAAGGCAAGAACCCGTTAAAAGGGTCCGATAGTAAGTATCACAATAATATATGGCGGATATGTGCCACATCTTAAGCGTTCTCAGCAACTTGTAAAACCCATTTCAAGGCTTTGTGACAAGCTATTTTTTAGTGGACCTCTATTTCTGGATGATCACCCAACTACCCCTGCTACCAACTGTAAAATTCAGCAGTAACTCTTCACAACTAGTTGCGGCTGGCCTTTATTCGTTTTTTTCTCTCTTACGTGAGTCCCCGCTCAAAAACGAACACTCCTGACTTATTTTAGCAGGCCTTTGTTATTTTACAAACATCACAAGTTCAGAACTCCGTAATGCAAACTCACCTTGCGTTAGAAAGCGCCACGAATTTGTATTACATGTACCATACTTAATGACTTATGGTAATAGTTCAGCGTGAGTGCTTTGCAGATGGTGATATTACCGAAACAGACACGTCCTTTTTGCGTCTTTATTGAGATACTTCTCGTCATACGTCACGTGCAACGCTAAAGAACCAAGCGAGACTTATTGCCGTAAATGCGCTCGATTTAAAAAATAATTACATGATTTTTGACAATTTTATTGCCATTTTTTGACTAGATAGTATAGGAAGGTAAGTAATAAATAACGAAACGATAAATGAAGAACTAAACGAACCACGTTATTTTCACGGTTGTCAATAGGTTTTCCTAGATCACTTGGCACCTATTTATTTTCGTAGCTTGGCCGAAGCCAATCATGGAGGCCACGTTTAACATGACCAGTGTGAAAAACGCGGACTTTTATTTTGCTGACCAAACTTCTTGCCCTTGATCAATGAAATGAAGCATAACTGCTGTGAGCCACGCCCATGTAGATTGTGGGAAAGGAAAGCAAAAATTATTGAAAGAAACTTCGAAACAGGGTGCACTCGTGAAGTGCATGATTGAGCAAAGGGCAGTTCTGTGACTGAGTTTATGATAGCGCCTGATTGATTACCATTACAAAATTAGTAAAGTGGGCTTTCTGTATGCCCACGGTCATTTTATTACCATTTGTTACCCGCGACATACCAGGTCTTTTTTATTCTCCATATGTGCGTGTTTATTAGACTGCTCGGATCCTGAAGACAATGATTATGCCATAAACCAGCATCAGGAAAATGAAGCAAATGATGACATCAGGAATAAGGCAGCAAGGAATGCTTGTGCATACTGTAGCCTGAAAAAAAAGATACAGAAGCAGTGACAGCTAAGTGATGGCATGAGCAAGCGTCTCTAAATACAGTGTCTCAGCTAACTCGAGCCGCCGCTTAAAAAGCGCCAGGCCTGCTAAGTGGCTTTGAAAGATGAAAAAGGAAGAAAAAAGCGCTGTCCTGTTACTGCCTCTCTTAAATGAGGGCACCTCCACAGTTAAGTGCAGGGAAGGGGGGGATTGGGATTAAAGAGGCAGAGGGAAGAGGTAGGAGAAGGGTAGTGAAAAGCATTCGCACTGCATCACATACCGTGCGTCCGAAACCGCTGCGATGATCCGCAACCATCAGGAAAAGCCGCCGGGAAGGCCGGAGAATCAAGCCACCGAAAAAGAAGAGATTGAGCCTAAGAGGCGCATAAAATGATGGGCGAAAGCACTCGCGTGACCACAGAGCGCAGGCACGAGAGAGGAAAAAAAAAAGCCGAATGACTTCAGTTCAACGAGGAGAAAAAAAAAACAGTTGAACGCACTGATGGGAGATACGCGCGTGGGCACATAGAACAGGGACGAAAGAGGGAAGAAAAAAAAACATTGTTCCAGTTCAACTATAAGGAAGAAAAAAAACTGTTGAACTTACAGATTAGTGTCCTGTTGACCTTGCTGAAATAATCCAGTGGGGCACAGGACACTGCAAGGGCGGATAGCTCGAACACGAAAGAGAAGGAAAAAAAAGTTCAGTTCAGCCAAAAGACAGGAAGGGAAAAAGAAGAAAAAGGAAATAATGTTTAGCCGAACACACAGGCGACAGTTCCGAGGAACTTGATGTGTCCATCCCGTCGCTCTAGTTCACCGGCACGATTGCCTCATGTGCAGTGATAGCCGCCACACACAGGCCACGAACCTGAGATTCAGGGGGCAGGAAGACCATCACTGCGCGGATAGCTGCTACGAGTGCGGAGATCACCGCGTTCCTCGCGTCCGCCCCGGAGTCGGTGGAACCCAGAGGAGGCGGCGAAGGGGGACTTGTGGTTGCAGCAGTCGCACTGGTGGTGGTAGTGGTTAGAAGGAAGAAGAAAAAAGCACCTAATTTCTGTCTGCCTTCAGGCGACACGGCGCAGTGCCTTATAGGGGTGGGGGGAAGGAGGGATAAAAAGAATAGAAGGAAAATAGACGGAGAAGAAGACAGCCAAGCGAGAGAAAAAAGAAGGAGATAGGAAAGTAGGGATCCGGTCGAAGCAGTCCAAGGGCGGGGCGCCACAATGCGAGAGCTGCACGGCTTCAGGAGACCGCGGAGGGCGAACCGTCGGCGGGAGCTACGCTGAAGTCAGAGATCGTGAGGGCACAACCGTCCGGCTTGAAATCCTGCGAGCGAATCCTCGCTTGAAATCCTGCGAGCGATTCTCTCGCACTGGTAGGAAGGCGAGGAGGAGGCACCGACGCCGATGAACGACCGGAGGTGACAGCATCCCGAAAGGAGCGGCCATGGACGACTTCTGCGCTGCCTCGCTTGTCAATGGTGTTGACAGCGGTTCTGGCTTTCTCCAGCGCTTGGCGGCACGTCACGGGGCCATCCGAGGAGGCGATGATGACGGCGGCTTTGCGCTGAGTTTGCCAGGAAGGGCAGCGCGGTTCGTTAGCCGGATGCGTGCCACTGCTGTTAATGCAGCGAGGGCGCTCCGCGGGACAGGGCGCGTTGGCGTGGCTTCCCCCGCAGCGGAGACAGCGTTGGTCCCGCGAACAGGTCGCGGTGGCGCGGCCGAAACGGTCGCAGCGGGCGCACTGGAGGGGCCGCGGCAGGCGAGGGCGGACAGACCGGCGGAGCCTGAAAAGGAACACCTCCGGTGGTATGGCGGTCCCCTCAAACGTGACGATGACGCACCCGCCTCGACGTGTACACGAGAAGACCGGAACGGCCGAATCGATGTTGACCGCAATGTCAGCGGGATCAAAGTCCTGGTCAATGCCATACATGAGTCCAACACACATGTTGTCGGTGAGTAACTTGGACTTGACGTTTAAGGAGCAGATCCGCCGAACATGGAGGAGCTCCGTGGGATCTGCTGCCGGTGGATTGTCGACGGCAACGAGGTTGCGTCGGAAGTTGACGCGGACGGGCCGGGTCGCAGTGAAACCAGAGAGGAACGCTGCGATTGAGTCACGAGTCACGGCAAGGAAGTTGGCTTGCTTTCCCATGGGTCTTTAAATGATGGTGCCGCCACGATTTCCCCCAAATGTGGAAGAGAGGGGGCGACACGCTCGGGCGCCTCCGTAGTATTAACTTCGGCGGCTTGGATGAGGGATGAGGTCGGAGGAGGGGCGGAGAAGCACGGAGTAGAGACAATACTCGGCGCACCTGTCGTGTCTGTTGTTGCAGGCGACGAGGGAAACGTCGTATGCTCCATGAGGAGCTAGAGACGGACGAGGTGTTGGTCTCGGCAGATTCCGCTTGAAGAGGGGTGCCCTGAGTGGAGCGCTCTTCTTGAGCGCGAGATGGGGTCAGGTTTCATTTCATTTCATTTCATTTTATTTCCTTAAAGACCCCTTGCGGGGCATTACATAAGGGGAGGGTACATAAAAATTGAGGAGAAAACAATCGTTTGTCCTAAAGTGAAAGATGATTAGTGATACTGGTTGTGAAGGTAGAAGTACAAGTAATGGCAGGAATGTCTCCTGAAAGGCCATTCCAGGCAACTGCTGTGTGAGGAAAAAAAGGATGTTGAAAAGGTAACGGTGCGTGCACGTGGGCGTGCGACTTGAAGAGGATGATTAGTTCTTTGAGAGATGTGCGCTGAGAGATGTGTCGTGAGGTTGGTTGAATCCCTAGAGCTTGTGATGAGGTGGTCTGTAGTGACCGGTGCCGCCGATTCAGGAGGCTCAGAGTGGGCTTGAAGCGGATTTTCCCCCGCTGTGGGTGTTGTCTGCTGCCTATCTCTCTCTCTTTCACTCTCTCTCTCTATCGCTCTGCCTTCTTATAGCAGCAGCGATCTCGAGGTTCTGCCTGTGCTGGGCGAGAGTCTTATCTCTCTGCTGTCCAGAGCCTCGATCGAAGAACTTGCGCAGCTGGGGGCGGGTGCGGCAGGCTGCAACAGAGTGTGGGTCTTCGTCCTTGAAGATATCCGCTAGTATCCGTTTAGTCGCCATGGTGAGCCCTGAAAAGGGCTGCACGCACGCAGACGCGAGACGGTGGCGCAAATAGTAGAAAGGCCGGTAAGACCGAGCACAGAGACGTCCTTTCATGCCGACGTCTCCAACCGAACTCAAACGCCAGGCCTGTGTGGAAGGGGCAGCACAGTCACAGCGAAAGCTAGAAGAGTGGCCTTTCAAAGACTTTTCAAAACACTTGTTGCGTAACTACTAGAAAAACACTTGCTGCATAGCCACTAGGGCATTAATAATAAACTTCTGTGTAGCAGGCCAGAATTAGCTAGGCTATTTTTCGTCATTCTTCAAAGGAGCGTGGTATCCACTAAACACATAAAGAAATTCGATTGATTGATTGATTGATTTGTTGAGTTCAATGTCCCCAAACCACCATATGATTATGCGAGACGCTGTAGTGGAGGGCTCCGGAAATATCGACCACCTGGGGTTCTTTAAAGTGAACCTAAATCTGAGCACACGGGCCTACAACATTTCCACCTCCATCGGAAATTCAGCCACCGCAGCCCGGATTCGATCTCACGACATGCGGGTCAGCAGCCGAGTACCTTAGCCTGTAGACCACTGTGGCGGGGTGGCAAAGGATTTCGTACGAATTGTTCACACAGTGGCTAACGACGACGAGAAATTATGGCTCAAGTCGGTATGCGCCACAGTTAACGTGGGAACAAGAACAAGCTTTTGTAATGAGTTGGAGCATTGGACAGCCCACTCGTTACGCTATTTGCATTATGCAACGACTGGCGTTTCTTTCGCTGTTTTAAAACGCTTTATAAGTCGTATCAACGCTATTGCTTGCCCGAAATCTAGCATGCCTAAGGCAAGGTTGCCAAAAAGTCACAACCACCGGATTGGCTCAGTGGTAGATTACTGGGCTGCTATCTAGTGGACTCGGGTTTGAGCCCAACTGGGTCTTTGGTGCTATAGCTATGCCAACAAGTCACAAGCAGCGGCGTAGCTCAGTGGTAGAATGGTGGGCTGGCACCCAACAGACCCGGGTATTGAGCCCCACTGTGTCTTTGGTGCTAGTTTTCCTCCCTAATTTCAGGCGTTGTGGCATTGTGGTTACATACACCGGCGGCGGCGGCGGACAACTGCTCGTGACTCGAGTTGGGATCTCGTAACAGCTTTCGCTGTAAAATATACCTATGTCCACTTTGGCGCTGTGACAAATTGTACTTATTAAATCTGGGGTTTAGGGTTTTACGCCATAGTATAGGGCTCCGGAAATTCGAACCATTTGGTGTCCCTTAATGTGAAATTACATTGCACAGTAATGGGACATCTACCAGTTTACCTCCACCTAAGCGCTATCGACGCGTCCGTGATCGACCCCGTGATCTTTAGGTCAGCAGTTGAGCACCGTATTTATTGATGCATCCCGGTGGACATGACTTGATGCATATCCCCAACTGTTCATGACGTTTATTTTTTGTGAACTGCTTGCAAAGCGTCCAAATGGGCTACTTTTAATGTTATATCTATTACGTTTCAATGCTTTCCTGCTTATTACAGATGCCCACGAAAGGTATTTTTATGCACAGCTTGAAATACACATCTGGGCCCACCGTGATATCACGGCTCCCTAACTCTTCACGTGTGGTTCTCTGTAACTATCCACGATATCCATAGCATCTGGCAAGTGTGGTGCCACTAAAAAGGGTACAGGGCAGCGACGATGGGCGTCGTTATGCAATGAAGCGCGAGTACTACTTGTTGCTCGCGACGGCACGTCCGATAACTGGTGCGTCTGCTTATCGCCATCGAGAACCACTGCGAGGGAAGAGTGTGGTTTGACGCAGAACGTTATGCAGTCCTGCAATCATGGCACACAAGTGGGCACGTCACAATTTTTTTTGTGTCACAGGCATCTAAAATAATGGAAAAACATAAGCACCCAATAGATCTTTATACAATTAGAGACTCTGGAAATAGTGATCCCCACAGTAGGTCACTTGCCCCAAATTTCTCAATAACAAGATTGTATCAATACAGCTTTTTTTCCTAGAACTGTGTCCGAATGGAAAGCCATACCTACTCCACTGTTGTTTATGCCAATGACTTTGTACGCGAACTGGAAAACTTGTATTGTGTGCCGTCATTGTAATCGATGTTTTTTACGTTTCATTTTTCATATTGCTCTTATTTTTGCTTGTTCGCTATGTTTGCAATGTTTTTTTAAATTATTTTGTAATTATTGTGTAGCCCCTCATGCATGGACCACACGGTGGTCTGCAGTATTGCTAAATAAATAATATGTTGTATTGCAGCCACATCTACAAATGCGTATCCGGTTTTTATCCAGCTTCGTTTCTCCATAATCATGGTTAATTATTCTTGCATATTTGAATTTTGAAGAAGAAAAGAAATCGTGTGATGACAAGAGCACGAGTTGCCATGTGGTGGCATCCCGCTGCGGTCACGGTAACTATGCAGCTCTCGATGCTCAAGCCAGTCAAAATCCGCGTACTGTGTGTATACGGCACAGTAATATTGGTATATGTCATAACTTCATTTGCAGAGGGAATAGGACGCAATTTTTGGCTTAATTTGAGAACTGACAGTAGATTTCGTACCACGTGCTGTACTCTGTTGTTCTCAGGAGCCTCGACTCTCGATCGACAGCGTTATCTCACCACGCTCCAAAAGCATTGTAGGGCCTTTAAACATGGATCTTAGGTATCAATAAGCTACTGTGGGATCACTCTTTTTCATTCTCAGGTAAGCAGTTCAACATAAAAAGTCAACCTAGCACGTATGACACATGAGACATTATTACGCTATAAATGTGCTTACATGTGCGCCCTGAGTGCATTAAAGCAATACTCGAAAAGCACTATCTTGATAATAAATAAGTCATCAGACACCGATTTGTCAAAGGAGAAATAATTAGCCCATGACAACGTGATGTCACGCCGTCTAACTGTGCTTGATTTTTTGCATAGTTAACATTACCAACGCAATAAAAAACAAAATGGTGATATAGTTTATTAGCTAACAACGAAGGTACAAAACAACGTGGCGCAAAGAGTAGCTGGAGGAGAGAACGATGAAAGAGTCACAGCTTTGCCGCAAAGGCGAAGCAATGAACGCTACAGCAACAATTTGAAAGGTCACGCGCAGAATCCCGAAAACACAGCAGCGGTAAGCAGTAGATATAAATAGCTTGGCGTTTCAACGGTGCAAAACTTGGCGTTTGAACGGTGCCTTTGAACGGTCTCCGGAGTGACTCAGTGGTTAACGTCTCGCATTCACGTCGCAGAGGTACCGCGTTTAATTCCGTGTGCCGTAGTGCTATTTTCTGGATTTTTTCTTTCTTGCGTTTTCACATATATAGATAAGTATACATATTGCATACTATCGACGCCGACGTCGACGCCGTGCACGCACTTGTGTGTGTGTGAGCGAGTGCTCGCGCGTGTGTGTTATTTTGTGCGTGCGAATGTGTGTCTGTGTGCACTCTTTCGTGAGTGAGTGTGTGTGAATGTGTGTGTATGTGAGCGCGCTCGTCTGGCTGTGTGCATGTGTGTTCATTTGCGCGTGCTTTTTGCGTGTTTTTGTGTCACTGCGTTTTTCCATGCGGGAAAAAAACCCGCCTCCTACTTGTACCTCAAACGCTAAGCGTCGTCTGTGTCTGTATGCAAATTAACGCTGGTTGCGCTCAGCCATCACTTTCTACGGAGTTATGAGAGGCGTGCCGAACCGGACTGCTTCGCGTAAGAGCACATTTGCAGGAAGATACACTCCCGTAGCTTTCCCTTCGTTCCCGAAAAATGTTGTCTGCGAGTAAAGCAGGTAAGCTTGTGCATTGAAGGCCTCAGTACCCGGAGGTGTATCTGCCAACAACCACGATGCAGCTCAGCTATACTTCAGATCGTTTCTTTCTTCTGGAAGCGGTGAAGAAAAATTGTTTAATGAATCACTCGGGTTAGTTCACTCTCCCGTGTACTCTCTATTGATGTGCAGCACAGTACGGCACCAAAATGTTCTTGAAAACTGGCTCACGGGTGTGTTCGCTTCGGTCACTATCATCGCGACAGCCGCTGGGGCATGAAGAAAAAGAAAGAATATAGCACCAGCCACCATCGATTCTATTTGTTTTATTTGAGGTGGTCGGCGAGCGAGGGAAGATAAGGCGCAATGCTAACCAGTGGTCTGCGGTTTCTACAAAGCGACATCTTTAAGCTCCGATAACCATCCCGCATAGACAGCAAATAAAAGGAGGGGTCGTAGGCGCGCGCGGCCATGCGACGAACGGAGCGGTTACTCCCCCTTTTGCAATTACGCCTCATCCGTCCGAATGAGACGGCCGGAGCAACACCACTGCGCGCGCCCGATCCGGCGGCCGTGGAAATATCACCATGGTACATACATCCCTTTCTCTTCAAGCTACGTTTTCAATGGCAAGGTTCCCGTATGAAGCTTGAAAAAGAAAGTTCTAACATTGGGTGATGTCCACGTGTTTCTCAGTCGTTTTAGTACGTCATGTCCATAGTATTTTTGATACTTTGAACGGTAAAGGGGCACTGGAAAATGATTTTGTATCACGTCTTTCATAAGACGCTTTCTTTTCACTTTGGTTAGGTAATATATCAAAAACCTTGCCCTTTAGAAACAATACGAGAACCCGGCTTCACGCAAGAACGGTGACAAGGTGTGTCGTTCTCCCTCGTCTGAAGATACAAAGAAGTCAGTCATGTGGCATGATAGCGTTGTTTGAAATAAAAACATAGAAAGCGTCTCTCTTGTCTCTTATTGGCAGAAAACGCAATATTACTTGGTTAAGAAACAGATGGTACAAAGACAGCCCTCCTTTCTTAACACGCTGAAACAAGTTCGTTCTAGATGTCCGCTCCGAGGTAGAGCTCCCGATTGAACGTGGCGGATATCCTTTGGAGTTTATGAATGTTTTTACGCGTACAACTAAGTACTTCTAAAAGGAACATAATTTTAGCATTTAGAAACACGTTACATACAGCTGAGCGAGAGAAAATGGATAAGTCACGACCGCCGCAACCTTCAGCCGTCGCGCGCAGTTCCTCGGCCTTTTCAAGCCAGAATGATTCACTGTCTTGATACCTGTCCAACGGTACCCCTAGGTAATGACTAGGTGTCGTGAGCCACTGAATATTTCCCAAAGAACAGGGCGTGAGGTCCCAATTACCATGCCATAAACCAATGATTTTTCTTCTTTGTTCATTAGGCTTCCACCCGTGTCATAAAATCTTTCAGTGATTTCTAATAACGAAGTGACACTCTCTACCAATAGTAAAAAAGGCAATATCGTCGGCGTATTCCAAAGCACGCACTTCACATGACCGCAGCTTGAAACCATTAATCCCTCTGTGGTGAATCTTTTTCAGACACACTGGTTCCAAAAACAGAGCAAAAAGCAAAGGACTTCGGCTTTTTTGGAGACGGACGTGTGATGGCTCGCTCTGTGCGAGGTGCTTCGGCGGCCGCTGCTCGCCGCGGTGTTAGGTTTCCTTCTGCATCATCGGCATATCGGTTTTTGTTGCCTACATTGTCTTTGTGTGACAGTATGGAACAGTGTGTGTTTCTGCATGGTTATTTAGAAAGAAGACCATACCAGTTGGAAAACATTCGGGCCCCGTTAGAATTGGGGTTCATCAAGGCAATCACTGGCATTGGAACCTTCCAGATGAATCACATCTGGCAGGTGAAGATGCGAAGCAAGACTGACAAAGATACATTACTCAAAACGAGTGGACTCCAAGTCAAGGGTGCCTTCTGTGCTATTATCAACCCTATCCAACTGAAAGTCACCGGAAAAGTCCACTGGGTTGACTTTGCCGTCTCGAATGAGTCCATTCGACAAGCTTTGAGTGACTTTGGTGAAGTCTTCGGGTTTCGAAGGACAACTCTAACGTCGCGGGCTTTGAACACGTGACATCGACGACGAGGGTGGTGCGATTGAATCTAGAGGAAGGCGTAGTGCTAGACGACTTGCCGCATCTTTTTTTAAATTTAGAGGGGGCACTGTCCTTCTTGTGATCCCGGGTCTGACACCGCTTTGTCTAAGGTGTCACATGCAAGGACATATATCGTGAGACTGCCAGACTCCCCGCTGTGGTTATGCCTAGCGTTTGGACATGAAAGTCAAGATTGCGTGAGGAGTTATGCCAGAGTTACGAAGACCGCGCTGTCAAAAGACGATGCCGAAGAGAATCTGATGGACGCCGAGGAGGCTGAGAAGTTGGCCCCTGGCAGCAACGCCATGGTACGTGACGCGACGGTTCAGGCAACTGGAGAAGAGACCGCCGACGCGCCAACGCAAGACGGCAAGAACTCAACGAAGGGATCAGAGGAGTTGGCTGAAACAGCCGGCAAGCTGGATATTCAAGAAACGATCGAAGAAGACATGGGTACCAGTAGTGAGATCGGTACACCAGCAGCCAGCGCAAAGTCTCCAGAATCGACTGCGGGACGCGGCAGGCGTACCCGAGTGGACATTACGGAACAAAACTTGAAACGCCCGGAGCGTCTGTTGCATTGTGCCACTGGCGCTAAGAATGAAAAGTATGCCCTCGAAACCCGGTCGGCGTCATCATCGCCGGTTCGGGGACAGGATCGAGACGCGTAAAACCCCAGTTTTCCCACTGCACGGCATACGAGACACGGTAAGCGCAGTATTGTAGTTTCATCCTTGTCATCAACATGGCTAGCATAACTGCGCTTTATGCATTGGTACGCAGAACGTACGAGGTCTAGGAGTGCGTCGCAAACAGTACCAGTTGAAACGCTTGATGCAAGGAAATGACCTTGACTTGCTTCTGGTCCATTGATTGATTTGTGGGGTTTAACGTCCCAAAACCACCATTTGATTATGAGAGACGCCGTAGTGGAGGGCTCCGGAAATTTTGACCACCTGGGGTTCTTTAACGGGCACCCAAATCTGAGTACACGGGCCTACAACATTTCCGCCTCTATCGGAAATGCAGCCGCCGCAGCCGGGAATCAAACCCGCGACCTGCGGGTCAGCAGCCGAGTACCTTAGCCACTAGACCACCGCGGCGGGGCTTGCTTGTGGTCCAGGAGACTAAAGTTAGTACTGAGGACGCGACTGATAGCTTATTATCGGAATTTTTATTGCGCTACAATGCATGTGTGAGCCATGCGGTGGGAGCATCAGTCGGATGTATTATTTTTGTCAAGAACTCTCTTGGTATTGTAGTAAACGGGTCACAAGTTGCTTACATGGGTGTTTTTTTTCTGTGACTTCTGTTTAAGAACACTAAATTTAGAGTTATCTGTGTATATGCACCTGCAAGTTTGAGAAACAGATGTTTGTTTTTCCGTGAAATGCAAGTGTATACGTTGAATTTCAGAGATGTGTGATTTGGTTGGGCGACCTCGATGTGTTCTGGCCCAAGAAGATTACGTATACTGCTAAGTTAAGTAATGAAAGCGTTGATTTGCTTATAGAGATAGCCTTAATAAGTATTTTTTCCATAACGTGGCTCTGTTTGCGAAGGGTGGTAGTCGCCAACACTTCACACAATTTCAAGGTTCTAGTCACGCACGACTACTAGATCGAGCATATGTTTGTTCTGAAATAGTACTTTTATGCTATAGCTATGCCGGTTAGGCTGTTTCCTTCAGTGATCATTGCTTAGTCTCGTTTGAGATTGGTCGAAAGTGCAAAAAAAGGTTTTAATGGAAACATGGGAACTGAATACTAAGATAATTACGCATGAATGGTTTGTTGATAAGACAAAGAAGGAAATCGAGAATTTCTTCAAAATTGGAGTAAGGAGTGTTACGGCAAGATGGGAATCATTTAGACAAAGCATAAAATGGTGACAATAGAGTGTGGTTGCCACATGCAGTATCAAGCTCGAAAACAGGAACGCAAGCTCCTGGTGGAGGTAAGTGATTCGTTAAAAAATGAAGCAGAATACCCGGGATCATTTACACATACAGCAGAATGTCAAAAACAAAAATGAATGTCTTGAAGAGGATAAATATGAAGGCGCAAATATACGTGCAAGAGCCGAGATATACTTCGTTGGTGAAGCCCCGACAAAGCGAACCAAAAGCATATGCTCGAGCTCAAGACATACCAGAGATAGAATTGAATGGTAAAAAATTTAGAGAACATAAAGATGCCATGAACGCTTTTGAAAGTTACTGTCGAGAATGGTTTATCGTGAGCCAAAGGAGCCGGGTTTTGTAGATGAGTTTGATAGAAATGTCGACACTTATTGCTGAGGACACTAATTTATTGGAAATGTCTATTTGTATACGCAAAAGTGAAAAGGCTATCAATAATCTTGGCATGGGCAAATCGCCTGGTCCAGATGGCATTGATGCCGGCTTTTACAAGGCGTTCAAGGAGGATATGACTGCAGCATCACATGATGCTTTTTCAGGGTCTTCAGATCGAGGAACTCTACCTCCATATGTTAATCATCCGCACATTGTGCTGATTACAAAAGGAAAAGAGCAACATGTTTTACTCAAAGTGACAAGATATAGGCCAATCACGCTAACAAACGTGGATTATAAGGTGTTTATAAAAGTTTTGGCTATAAGGTTGCAAGGAGTTTTATACAAGTTGGTCGGGCCACATCAGACTTGCGGCATGGCGCGTAGGAAAATATTCACCGATATTTATGTCGCAAGGAGCATTTTGGAGTATTGTGATGGTGCACTTCTGAAAGTAGGCATGTTACAAATTGATCTAGCTAACGCTTCCGACATGGTTCCACACAATATACTCTTCACGCTAGCTGAGTACGTTGGTCTTGGTGCAATCATATGTGAAGGTATTAGATTGGCATACAAAAGTTCAACCACAAAAGTTGAACCACAAATGCTCTGAAAGGCCGCTCTTCTAGCTTTCGCTGTGACTGTGTTGCGCCTTCCGCACACGCCTGGCGTTTTTTCTTATCTTCGCCTTACTTCTGTACGTGGTCTCTCTGTCCCAGTCCCTATCTCTAACTCTATCCCTTTTAATCCTCCTTATCTTTTTTAATCCCTCCTTACCCCCCTCCCTCGTGATCCACTATTGAGGCACCGCACTATGATGCCTACAGTTTCGGGGCTCACTTTTGTCTTCTTCTAAGCATCACTTATACAAGCTGCGCCACACGAAGTCGCCTCACGCTGTTTAGCTCTGGCTCGATTATAACCTGCTACAGAGAACAACACTCTATGTGTTAAGCCGGATAAAGAACACATATTAATGTTCTTTTATTCCAGTCAATACGTGAACGACATCCAATGAGCATTTCTCGAAGAATGTCTACGGCATGGCACCGTCGTTGTTGTCTCCAGGGGAGTGGTAGAAGAGCGCCGTGTCGTGACGCGTGGCGGAACTTCTCCGATTGCATTTTTTCAATGGGGCGCGCGGTGAACGGAACGGCCTGCAAACACCTCCGCGTGTGCCCTTTCTAAGCGGCCGTGATGTTTCTGAACAATTGAGCGTTTCTAATCTGTATTATTACTATTACTTCTTGGCTATCTGTTAAACATATGCTTAGATCCCATTCTGTTATTTTGTTCTGAGTTTGAGCACTGCTAGCCTTGTTATGGCCTGTAGTGAGCGCATTACAGTGAGCGTGATGAGATCACCTCACGTGACATGAATGGATGAATGACAAGCCACACCCCTGAAGCGTTCCGCACCGAAAGAAATGTCAAGTAAGAAATGAACTCCATTACCGATACTCCAGGCACACACGCAATCGAGGCCGTCGCATCTTCCTGTAAGGGTCCTTTGGTGATAGTATTATCGTTACTCAGTCCACTTCTTCGCATTCTGAAATACGGAGAACATTGACCTGAGACATCAAGAAGAACTCACTCGCCTGCTCCACTTTGGATAGAAGTCGCGTATACAGTGTCAATTGTTATAAAAGGGAACACGGGAAAGCGTGGTTTGCACGCTCTGGAGGCTGCTGGCAGCGCGTTCAAGTGGGAACGAGAGCAACCACAGTCTCTTTTCGCGTCAACTCGTGGCGATCAAAACAATTTCTTGCTGATATAAAACGAGCAGCAAGATCGCGACCTCCCCCCCCCCCTCTTCAGCCGATTGGGCGAGAGCCGCTAATCGCCTTTAAGGGGGAGGGGTTGCAATCTTGCCGTTTAATATCAGCAACGAACGGTGGTTTTGCTCGCCGTGAAATGACACGAAAAAAGACTGTGGTCGCTACAGTCCGTGGAAACTCTCAAGTTCAAGTGATCACCTGTAGGGGGCGAAAAAATCATTCGCGGCGCGTTTTACTTCAAGCACCCAGAGTGGATCTACTAACCTCTCTCGGCACTCGCGCTATTGCACTTTCTTATAGGGTCGCCCTCGTCGGGGCCAAGTTTCAATTTTAAATAATCAAATACTACATCTTTACGTACCGTTACACATAAAACATAAAAATAACTTGCTCTTCTAGCGAACAGTTTTTCTTAAACAAGTGCTGCGTCCACAGTTCTTTATAATAGTTTTCGCTCCAGCTGGCTCTAGGTGCGCAGCAGCCTATTACCATCATTATCCTCATTTCAAAGTTTACGGCGGGCAACGGTTGCGACGGCAGGTAACGGCTCGCTGTACGTTCGGATGTGTCTCGGACTGTTTTGTTTCGCTGTAAATGTTTCGAGCCCCTGCCGACCAACACGCTGTTTCTCGTTCTGATTATTTTGACTCGTTCAAATGCTTTCGTGAAGGGAATTCAAGTGACTTCCGGGGAACGAAGCGACCGTTGAAGCTTCGAACACCCGTTGCAAGCTCGGACCGGTGAGTAAAAACCAATTCAGTTTTTTAAGGACGGTGGCTTGCGGGGCAAGTTGGTTTATTTCAACATATGTAGTTTTTTTTTGTCAATGCGTAAGCGTCACATGGTGGCAGCAAACTGCAATATTAAATTTTAAAATTGTTTGTCGTCTCAATCTGCAAACGGAAAAACGGTGCTTTACTTGCGGCTCTGACGAGTCGCTGACGGAACGAGTCACTGACGGTATAGTTAATTCTGAAATTCTATCGGCAGGTAACACCAACTAGGCCATTGCAATGAAAGAAGGCAAATAAATACATCGCTGTCATATCGCATGTGTCTTCGTAGCTAGCCTATATATTATTGCTAAAAACCTACGAGTTGATAGTTTGCCACAGTAGCGTTTGAGAAACATCACATAATTATGGGTGTGTTTTTGCAATAGTGTGACAAGAAAGCGTCACATAAATCACAAATACTTCTTTCTCTGCCACAGCTTCCTGGCCCGCCTGACATGGAAGCAGCTGTGTACAACGGGCAAGGAACCTGCTACATGACATACCTTATGAAGAAGCAGCCCTAAGTGATACACGTGTTATGAGGTACCACTACATATATGTATAAAACACTACTGTATACTAGTTAACTGATTTTATTTGTTTACTTTAGAAAATTTCACGCAATAATATCTGGCGATGTTACTTGCTTTTCCAGCCTGCCATGCAATGACAGGATGACTACCCCCGAATGTCCACTCCGCAAACACGTTGAAACATCTGAACGTCCACTCCAACAGGTCATCTCGAACCTCACACATGCAATGCTGTATAAGTGAATGTTTTGCCATGCATATCGTGAAGGGATGCTTTAGATTGGCCACAAGCATGGAATCTACACTTCAATTACTTTGAAACTGTAATACTATTAGTTAGATTGTGTGGCACTGCTGAGCTTAACAACACAGGTTTGATCCCAGCCACAGTGGCCATAATTCGATGGGGGTGAAATGCTGAGACGCTTGTGTGCCTAAGGGTTTGTTCAATTCGCCTGCACAACATGATCCGTTTTACAAATTGCTGCACCTCGCCATTCATTTATAAGTATCTTCTAAACCATGCCTTTCATTTCAAAAAGCGCCGAAGAGGTAGAGCACTAAACTTAGTGTATGACTTTCCAGTACCTGCTACTCTGACGTCGCTCGTTTGGTGCAGCTGCACGCACAGCTTAACAAACAACATAGCATTAGACGTAGGTGCCGTACCCGCCAGTACATATGCGGCGTGTTTTGCCAAGATATCACCTCTTTAAATTAAGCGAACAAGAATAAAGATTCCACCTTGTCATTCACTTGTGAGGCCGCACTGCTGAACTCGGGCTGCACAAGTTCTGAACTCCTTGTGCACAGCTGTGAACCAGTTCCCATCGCTGCAGGTAAATTAAACATACCTTTGAAAGATTGAAGCTTGAAAATATGAAACATCTGTCAACATGAGGTGTCAGAGCAAATGTTTCGAAGGCAGTCTTTTCTCCTGCGAGGCTACAATGTCATTTGTTTTAACCCCTGGAAGCCAGAATCAATCTAAATTTGCCCACTACTGTACGGCCCACGATCATTTCATAGTTGGCATGTGAATCGTCAGAAATTATTAATTGCATTACAATATGAACACCCCCTCAATTCGAGGATTACCAACATTTAGTTGTGCCTTGTGAGACAATTTACAATCTATACTCAGAATTGTTTTGACTTAATTAACGGTGCTTAGCTCATACAAGTGTACAAAAAATATACACCAAAGCTCATAAGGCTGCACTCAATTGCTTTAGCTTTTCACATACGCTCAGTAGGCTCCTAGAATAATAAATCATAAAGGTGATAAGCACCTGCAGCATCGCTTCATCAAAGTTGTAATGCTGTCGTGAAGAGCAAGATTGTGTTCATTGGATGTGGTACTGTTATTTTTTTCATAGAGCAGAGAAAGATCCCAGATTTCTTTGAGCACATCTGCTTTTGTTTGAATTAAGTTGTTATAGCTATAGTGTCTACCACTACCAAGTGAAATACTGTGCACTACAGCCATTTAAAAATCTAGAAAACTGCACAGGTAGTTGAAACATACATGATCTTGACTTATCCACAGCCACACTGCAATGTAGTACGTATTTCAAGTCCTAACCTCTAAGTGTAGCACGAAGAAAACAACTTCAGCTTTCAAGCACAAGTATACTGAAAAAGTATACACAATAGCAAGTGTGTAATAAATGTGACTTTTATTGGTCCAGTATTTAGACAGATTCACACAATGTACATCCAATTGATTTCAGGAGTGCTTGCTTGGAAGAGAGTGCTCAAGTTCTATCGATATGTCTATGCAAAACAGAGATTGAGCTCACAGCTGAGCAGATAGTGTACTTTAAGAGCACCAATGTACAAACAAGAAAATTGTACAGTGCGTGCTTAAAGATTATTTTCTTATAATCGGGCCTTTTCGACCTGTAAGCACAGACCTCAGAACTGTTCCATACATGATTGCTGCATACTTAGCAGACCGATCATTACCTGTGACGAGAAATTCTACCTGTAGTAACTGTGTAACTCAACTCTAACAATAAATGTAGCAAGCCTGAAATATTTTTAGGCCCATCATCTAAGCACTTATTACCTATGATATGGGCTCACGGCTGAGAATCAAAACTAGTGCCTACCCTGTCGACAGGACGCGACATTGCACAATTGTGAAATACTCAATGTAGCATTGCATAGTGAGAAAGAATCAGAACTTCACGCATCCGCAATAGCTTTTTTAAAAATGTAGCAAAGCTACATTTCTCTCAATTTTCGAGCTATCTGTTGGCAATGTGCAAGTTTCTTTTCCAATTCCACATTATGCATTCACTTCACTTGAAGATCAATGTTACAGGGCAAGCGCCGCATCTGACGGCAGAATCCGACCCTTGTCTTGAAGCCACGCTAATAAATTCGAACGCCGCAACACAATGAGAGCGACGCTCATTCAGCGATCTCAATGTTCAGTTATATGCATATGCTTGCTAGCTTTCCAAGAGTCTTTACACATCAATTGAAAGCTTTCGATATGTATGAGTGACTTGTTTTGTTCGTACCCGACCGTATACATTGGCTGTACCGGCTTGGACACTCGCAATAAACGATGCAAACCTTACTTGATTGACGTTGTTTTTTGCCAGTCGAGGCCGACTGGGTCACCTTGCGATAATTACTGACGCAAAGCGTGATTTACCAACGAAAAAAAAAACTACCAGAGGAAGCGAGCAGCGCGAACCAGCCACGAACTCCCCCCCCCCACCTGCAGCAAAAAAAAAAAACGCGTCCGTTTATTGATGATGATAGTACTACCCGCGCCTCCTGGCCTCGCGGTATTGCAGTTCAGTACGCCGCCGCTACGTATTTGCATGGTATTTTGGTACAACAGCCCAAAGGTACAGTTTCCGTTCTCTAAACTGGTAGGTGTTCTGTGGTTGCTCTCACTCCCGCTTGAACACGCTGCCAGCAGCCACCGGAGAACGCAGAGCATGCGTCGCCGTATTCCCTTTCATAAAAATTGACACTGTACATTGCGTGGACGAACGACGTGGTGCATTTCGGTCACATTATTGATGTGTCCCCGCTAAACAGCTCCTTATCTTTCGAGCCATGAAATTTGCAGCATCACATTAAAGGGCTTTAGTGCTACAATTCCAGTGTTGTACGGAACGGTGTTCTAATGAAGAACGTTTTAGAAACAGGCTCTCTTTGGGACGAATGGAGGAACGCCACCGTTTCGTTCAGAATCCGTGGAACTGTAACGGTAAGGGCCGGTTCACGGTAGCAGCAAGCCTGCCGTTATGGCACAGTTCCGTAGATCGTCGGCCGCCGCCGTCTGCGAGAGAGCTGCTCAAAGTGCACGGCAAGCTCCTCCTACAAACGTGGCAGTCCTTTCGAATGCAGTTGTCGACCGTCTCGAATCTACTAAGCGGCCGTCGTGCGCTCTGTAGCTTGTAAGCTCTGTACTGATGCTTCCTTTTGCTTTAGACTCATGTCCTTTAGCTTCGACAACACAATACTCGAATCAATTTGACACCGATGTTGATAACCATACTCAAATATATGATGTTCTAGGCTTAAGCAAGCCTTCCCGAATCTTGGAGGTCACACAATACACGTTTGTTTGTTGTTTTGTAATGCTAGATAGCTGGCGCCAGTTGTCCAAACATCTGCTTTGCCAATGTCATTTTGAACTGCTCTGCGCTTTTTAAATACTGGACAGGCTAAAACACTATATTCAGTGCTGGAGCGTAGGCTGGGAACAACACGTACGACATAGCGTGAGAGTTTCGAAGCAAGGAGCTAGCAGCGCTCGAAGTGTCCCTCGGCAGACGCCGCCCCTGTGGCTAAGCACGCGTTTGTACCATGGCGTATGCGTCGGCAGGAGTAATGGTGTTCCTTTTTTAAACGTTCCACGGCATTAACCAGGCGCGCGCATGCACGCAGCACATCATGCAGAACAGAGTGGAAGACTGACCACGTCATTTTAGTGACTATGCTGCATCCTGGGGAGCTATTTCTTTTCATAAACGATTTCGCAGTTGATCAATAACAAATAAGACCGTGTTGGGACCTTGGCCTGACACCAACAGTGCAACTGTGGTCATAAGATTGGATATAGCCTTTTTGGAAGCAACTGGACTGTATGCGCCACTAAAACGTTTTTCTCAGCAGGAACGGATTGTATATACTCACCTCTCTATCTCACCATCGTCAACCATTACCCTTTCTTTTCCCCTTTTTCCTCCCCCGGTGAAGAGTAGCAAGCTAGAGCAGGTTATCGTTCAGGACGACCTCTCTGCTTTTCTGTAAACCCCCCCCCCTCTCTCTCTATATATATTCTTGTGGAGTCCTATTCATAGACTTGTCCGATTCAGCCTCCCCTGATTCACTGCAGGGCACAGCCAGTTTCCAGTCTTTCTTCCGCAACGTCATTATTTTGACGCCACGCAGCTTTCACAACTCTCGACACAAATTAAAAAGGCGGAATGCGTTTCGCCACAACAAATGCTGCCTCCAGAGATCCGCCTGTAGACGCACATCTTTGAGGCAATGCATAGACTCCATTCACGCGTCATAGTCCTTGACGAAGGCTTAACGCGACAGCCCGTCTGACGAACCTGAAAGGTTTGTACGCATTTACTGCATTAGTCTTCAAACATCTCAACACGTTCATGCGCACCTGCAGACTAGTCAAGTTTGTTTTAAGTACTGTTACTCCACAAAAGCGGGGATGGCGTAGTGGTTTGAGCATCCGCCTCGCATGCAAAAGCTCCGTGGTTCGAATACCAGTGCCGTGCCATTTCCAACCGGATCAAAAAAATCCGCGTGGTGATGAAACTACATTAAGAGGCTCGGGATGCGGCCTCACCGGTGACCACCGCCGGTAACGCACTCTCTCACTAGACAAGGATTGGCCACCCTGGTGCAGTCCCTGGCCACCACCTCCAACATGCATACGTCGATCGACTTACGGCTCTCAGTCCCCAGCAGCTGCGAAGCGACTGACCACGACGGCGGTCAGATCTGCAACGCAGCAGAGGGTGCTAAGAATCTCTGGATCCGGACAGGCCGCCTTTAGAACCTGAACTTGGCAACGTTAACGCTAGAAGCTTATCTGGTGAGGCAAGTCTAGCTGTACGGTTCGAGGAGCTAGGTGGTGTTAATTTGGATATAATAGGGCTCAGTGAGGGTAGGAGGACAGATTAGGCCTATACGGTGCTACGGAATGTGCACGTCTTTTGCTATTGGGGCAGAAGAAAACTTGGAGCGGGGTTCCTAATTCACAAAAACATAGCTGGCAACATAGAGGAATACTATAGTGTTAATGAAAGGGTGGTAGGTATCCTAATTAAACTGAATAAGAGATACAAGATGAAGGTGGTACAAGCTTACGCGCCTACATCCAGCCATGATGACGCTTCAGTTGAAAGCTTTTATGAAGACGGCGAATCGGCAACGAGTAAGGTAAAAACACAGTATAATATACTGATGGCAGACGTTACTGCAAAGGTAGGGACGAAGCAGGCTTGAGACCAGGCAGTAGGAGATTATGGCATTGGTACTAAAAATGCCAGAGGAGAGCTACTAGTAGTATCCGCAGGACGAAATAAAATTTACGGATTTTGAATACCTTCTACCGAAAACGAGGGAACCGTAAATAGACATGGAGGAGCCCAACCGGATAATATAATGGCGAAAATAAGAACGAAATAGAGTTCATAATGAGTGCACACCCAGGCATCATGCAGGATGTGGAAGTGGTTGGCAAAAGGTACGATGCAGTGACCATAGAATGGTACGGTCCAAAATTAACCTAGACTTGACAAAGGAACGACAGAGACTGATACGTAAGAGGCCAATCAGTGAGCTATCGCTGAGAGGGAAAGTACAGGAATTCATAGTTTGGCTTCAGAAGAAGTACTCGGCTCTTAATGAGGAAACCAATCTTAGCGTAGATAAAATGAATGATGATCTGACGAGTATCATTACGGAGTGTACAGTGGAAGCTGGAGGCGCGGTAGTTAGACAGGACGCTGGCAAGCTTTCCCAGGCAGCGTAGAATATCATTAAGAAGCGCAAAGCATGGAAGTCTAAGGTACAACAGACAAAATAGAACTGGCAGGGCTTTCGAAGTTTATTAATAAGCGTATGGAATTCTATGTATGAAGGTATAACATGGAGAGATTTGAGCATGCTCTGCAAAACGGAGGGAGCATCAAAGCAGTGGAGAGGTAACTTGGGATAGGCAAAAATGGGATGTATGCACTAAGAGACAAAGAAGGCAAAATAACTACCGATATGGATAGGATAGTTAAAATAGCGGAGAAGTTCTACAGATATGTGTGCAGTAGCCGGGTCAACCACGATTTTAATACTATAATAACTAGCAGTAACACAAATGACACCCCACCAGTTATGATAGAAGTTAGAAAAGCTTTGGAGAGCATGCAAAGAGGCAAAGCTGCTGGTGAGGATGAGGTAACATCAGATCTGCTGAAAGATGGAGGACAGACTGTGTTAGAAAAACTAAGCACCCTGTTTACGAGGTGACTCCTGACAGGAAGAGTACCAGAGTCTGGGAAGAATGCTAACTTCATCTTGATACATAAGAAAGGAAATGACAAGGACAAGAAGAATTACCGGCCGATCAACATGCTATCCATAGTATACAAGCTATTTACAAAGGTAATTGCTGACAGAGTTGGGAAAACATTAGAATTTAATCAACAAAGGAACAAGCAAGATTTCGAATAGGCTACTCAACAATCGACCACATTCATACTATCAATCAGGTAATAAAGAAATGCAAAGAATTTAGCCAACTACTATACATAGCCTTCTTATAATACGGGAAGGTGTTTGATTCAGTAAAAATATCAGCAGTCATGCAGACACTGCGGAATCAGGGCTGCGATGAAGCATGTAGAAACACGCTGGAAGAATTCTACAGGGGATCAACTGCTACCATAGTGGTTCATAAAGAAAGCAACAGAATACTAATCAAGAAGAGAGTAAGGCAGGGGGATACAATCTCACCAATGCTATTCACCGCGTGCTTACGGGAAGTTTTCAAGTGCCTAGAATAGGAACAGTTAGAGATAACTGTTAATGGAGAGTACCTTAGTAACCTGCAGTTCGCTGATAATATGGCATTGCTGAGTAACACAGGGGATGAACAGCAACTCGTGTTTACGTAGCTAGACAAGGAGAGCAGAAAGGTGGGTCTTAAAATTAATCTGCAGAAAAATAACGTAATGTACAACACCTCGGAAGAGAGCAGCGCTTCAAGATAGGTAATAGTGCACTTAAAGTTGTAAAAGACTACGTCCACTTAGGGCAGGTAATAACCGCGGAGCCGATCCACGAGATTGAAGTACCTATAAGGATAAGAATGGGGTGGAGCACATTTGGCAAGCAGTCTCAAATTATGACAGGTAAATTGCCACTATTCCTCAAGAAGATATAACACAATTCCTCAAGAGGAAGGTATATAACAGCCGTATCTTGCCGGTGCTTAGGTACGGAGCAGAAACATGGAGACTTACAAAGAGGGTTCAGCTTAAATTGAGGACGACGCAGCGAGCAATAGAAAGAAAAATAGTAGGTGTAACCTTAAGAGACAAGAAGAGAGCAGAGTGGTATAGGGAACAAATGGGGGTTAAGTATATTACTGTTGATATCAAGAAGAGGAAATGGACATGGGCCGGGCATGTAGCGCATAGACAGGATAAGCACTGGCCATGAAGGGTAACTAACTGGATTTCCAGTGAAGGCAAGCGGGTTAGGGAGAGACTTAAGGTTAGGTGGGCAGTTGAGATTACGACGTTTGCATGTATAAATTGGCAGCAGCAAGTACAGGACCGAGTTAACTACCGGAACTTGGGAGAGGCCTTCGTCCTGCAGTGGACCTAGCCAGGCTGATGATGATGATATTGACTACAATTCGTTCACTTAGTTTCTATTTACACTGGGAACGTGCTGGCTGGTTCGGTGCGCCGATGTGGTGCAGCGTGCCATGAATCAAGAGTCACCGTTTTTTTTCGTAACTCAGCGCGCTCCGGCGGATTTGACATGCCCAGGAATAGGACACCACGAGAAAAGCTTTCCTGGTTGTAACTTCAAGGGGCCAGCCAGAGGTGCAGGCAAGTGCTTGAGGCGAGACCGACAGCGTGCGAAAGGGGGAGTTGATTTTGTATAGCAGAGCCCAATGCTCCAGGGTTGTCGTCTATCGCAGAAAGGAAATTATCATCATGCTGAGGCAGCACGCGCTCTCGTCATCCTTTTCTATTTTAATCTCAAAACACGCACATTCATTTGTCCGGTGTGGTATGCAATGACTATAGTCGGCGAGAGATCCTGTAAAGAAGGAGCAAAAGGAAGAGATGATATAGGTGAGGGGAAAGAAAGAAATTCATTGCAAAAAATCACAGCTTATCCACGGAGTGAATGGTGATAAGTGGGGCAGAGCTTCGAAGGATGTTAGTGGTAAACCGTGAATAATTCACTGGCCGGGTCCTTCCATCCATCCGTGTGTCTGTCTGTCCGTCTGTCCATCTCTCCATTCATCTGTCCATCCGTCTGTCCGTCTGTCTCTCTGTCTGTCTCAAGGAGGATTAACAATTTTTATACCTCCTTGGTCTGTCCGTCAACGTGTCTGTCTGTCCATACATCTGTATGTACATCGTCTGCGGTCTGCCTGTCCGTCTCTCTGTCCGCATACCCATCTGCCTCTATGTCTTTCCGTCCGTCCATCTAGTAGGTGATTTCTCCAAGTGCCTCCATCTCGCATCTTTTCATCATATATTGATCATATACAAGTACCGCCATTCAGTGGACATTCCAAAGACTATAAGGAGAGGTGGCTACTACATGCAAAAGACGCACGGCTCACGTCTTGAGCTTCGCCCCTTAAAAATTCTTGGTGAGGCAAGTTTTGAAACCGCCTATCCATGATCTGAAGGCGACCGTAGTATCCGCCTGTCTATCCATTTTTTCTCTTTTTTATATTTATTATACAGACGAAACACTGACACTTTCCCTGTGCTCGTATTACAGTGCAACGACGAACACACAACATTTAGGAATCCCTAGATGGAATATACGGAGGTCTTTTCTAATCATACACCACAACAGCAGTAAGGGTGGATAAGCACCTTACTATTCTAAATGCCATTCTGGCTGACCCACAATTTGCTCATATATAGTGTTAGTTGAGTGGTCATCATATTTAGGTGGTTGATTTGACTCCATAAGTGGGGTTCAACGTCCCAAAACAACCATATGAGGGTGACGCCGTAGTGAATTGTTCCGGAAATTTCGCTCCACCTGGGGTTATTTTATGTGCACCCAAATCCGAGCACACACGCCCGCAGGATTTTTGCCTCCATCGAACAACCAGCTGCCGCAGGAGGGATTCGATCCCGCGACTGACGGGTCAGCAACCGAGTACCTTAGCTACTAGACCACCACGGCGGGGCCCTAATTAGGTGGTATGTTGAAGAAAATATTGGTGATGCGTTTATTCGTAACATGCGCGTACGCTAAAATTGCGTAACGGAGCTTAGTATAGCAATGGGTTCGGAAAGGGTAGTGAGTGTGAGGGGGGTTGAAAGTGAATGAAAAACGAATATGAAAATTGACCTCGCGAAATAGAGAAAGAAAGACAGAAAGAGATAGAAAGGAAGAACGCGAAAGAGCGAAAGAGTGATTACAGACAGAAGGATGTATGAAGAAAGAGAAAAAAATGGGAGAAATTGAAAGAGAAGGAAAAAGAAGAAGACAGGAAAAGAAAGAAAACCACTCAGAAATATGTTGTCCGACTGCGAAGAAGAGTTGAGCAAAATCGAAAATCTGTTTTCTTGACATCAGTTTCTAGTAGCACTGAAAAATTCTATTCATCAGTTTCTACTAGCACTGAAAAACGCCTGAGTATTGCCCCTTTCCATGCGGTTTTCTGTGAAAGAGATTTAATGGTATAGATGAATATCTGAAGTGGGGTATCTTGAGTGTATCTTTGAAGAGCGGCTTGGGAAAGATCCACATGCATTGGACTTTAAAATGACGAACACCGAAACTGCGGTCTCCGGACAATTCGATTGGGAGCGTTTATTTGGATTTATTTTACATGCTTATAACAAGCTGTCGGCAATAACATATTCTTAATATATAAGTTGCTTAATGTGAGCTTTAAGTTGCGTAGTTTGTTTGTGCTCCAGAATTAACTAGAGTAAAAAAAAACTGAAGTGGAATAACTAGGATAACTGGAGTGTGAATTGTCGTTGTGATATTTTGTAGACGCACTGTTATATTAATTCACTTTCTCTTTGTTTCTTTTGCGATGGTCGCAACCTTGTACTCAGTGTATTTTGCTCATGTAAATGTACTCTCCTCCTTACCATTCATAACATGTATAGCATGATTATTATGAATTTCATGGTCTTACTGTTTGTGCAGCAGTTTCGTTCACTTGGTATATAGCAAAAACTGATATGGTACGATATGACTGCATGGCAAACGTAGGTGACAGGCCCTATCGTGGAAATGATGACATGCATGGCATGTCAATTTCGTATAACGCCACGCTTATGTTGGGCTCGCAGCCATTTCACTAGCTTCCCATATAACACATTTGGTGTTACGTGACGTCAATGGACGACGAAGGTAAATGACAAGACCACACGTGATTATCATGAGATGCGTTTCATGTAAGACATGACTACATGCTACGCTCATAGTCCGCTTGCGGCCGTTTAGCTAGCTTCAAATATACCAAATATTGTATCACGTGACGTGAATAGACGACGAAGGTAAATGCCCGGCGCAAACATGATAGGCATTACATGAAAGTCATGTACGACATAATTTACCTCCGCCTCGTAAAGTTATGCTGATTTTAAGTTGACATATGAAACTTCGTCATTCGTGCTTCGCATATGATCGATGCCCACTGTACGTGGGATCTGCTCCCACCTTTTTTTTTTAGCCTACGGCGTCTTGCTGGCGTCTCACTGCTCTACTGTGGCTGCGCTGCGAAGCGCGGGATTCGGGGCCAAAAAAAAAATTGGGGTCACGGCGTGATCACCCTTTTCAAAGAACGGATATACCAGAATACCCCATTTGGGGAGGAGGGGGCTCATTGAGGCACACTTTTTAAAGCTCGCCAATCATGCTATCTCACGACTGATAATGAACACTGAAGCGTGTCTGAACTCTGCGTACAACCAGTAGTAAAACGTTCATATAAATAACTCGCAATTAGGTGTTTGGAGGCAGTCGTATGGAAGATTTGGCTAGCGCTGCGCGTAGTGGAGCGAACGCCCACACGTTCGAAGAAGCAGTCACACAGTCGTGTGCTTCAGAAGATTCTGGTTTTTCATTTTAATTATGCTCAATATGCTCGGCTACGGTTTTCGCCTGAGACACGAAACGAAAAAGCAAGAGCAACACAAACGTCGAATCGGGGAGGTTGAGGCAATTTTTTACTAGTAACGACAAGCTTTATCTTTTTATAGCAAGTATTCAGAGCGACAACTCATCCTTTCTGACCATCACTCTGGAAAAAAAAATTGCCCGCAGCTTCCCTCGGGGGAACACTGAGGAGGATGCGGAGCATATAATTGGTTAACGGGGTGTTAAAGTGCGACTTACTTGGGTCGATGGCTAAATTGGTTAACGTGGTTGTGAAATGGGGTGTTAAATTGCGACTTACTTGGGTCGATGGCTAAATTGGTTAACGTGGTTGTAGGAGGGGGTGTTAAATGAGTGAACACGTACACACGTATGCGAAAGGGCGGCGCTGGTCGAAGGGACGTCGATCATTGTGTTTGTGGATTCGTTGGCATTCATTTCACGGCGACTTCGGACGTCGACGTGCCGTACAAACCAACGGACGAGCGGCAACTGAGCGAGCGAGCGCCGACCTTGAGTATATATACAGCGCGACGGCGCATGCGCTGTCAGCTGTCGAATGTTCTCGAAGGAGAAGCGCGCGCGCGGCACAGATGGCGACGGCGTGACGGCGCATGCGCTGTCAGCTGTCGAATGTTCTCGAAGGAGAAGCGCGCGCGGCACAGATGGTGGGCGACGGCGCGACGGCGCATGCGCGCGCGTCAGCTGTCGAATGTTCGAGAAGCGGTGCGGACGGCGCGGACGGCGCACTACAAGGCGCGAGTATAAGATGCTTCCGCATCTAAAAATCATGGCATATCCACGAAGTGAATGATGAGTGGGCGAAGGAGTGGGATGATTTGGTGTTACTGTAAATCACCCGTGACATTGACCACTCACACATGTAAATGAGTGCCAAGCGGTGTACAGTAATACGAAGTGTTTATTGGTCATGACGGACATGTTGTATGAAGTGCATTTTTTTTGCCTTCCATTATTACTGCTTCGTGGTATCAGATTTATAGCCTGAATTTGGCAAAGATTATGTCTGGGCACGTTTCCTAGGTGGTGTTTTTGTTTTTAGTCATACGAAATGCATCGTAAAGCGTATTAAGACATCACTTACTCTGAAGCCAGTTGATGTTCATGATCATCATTGTGATCAGCATCACCGTAATTGTCAGTGACGGCTACGGCGCCTACACTAACGCAGACGGACAAGCCTCGACATTAAGAAGCTTCGCCCCTAAAATTAGCAAGCTTAGAATGTTGTACACGGCTCACACGTATCTTTGGTGCTGTTTCATGATAATGTGTGATAGCAAAACTCAAGGTTCTTTTTCGGTTGGGAAACCAACTCTCACCACTCGGCGCTTGAGACGAACCACCTGAGGTGGTATATATAGCAAAGTGGGAGAAGAAAAGTAAGACTGCTATGCAAATATCTGCGTCTGTCTTGCTGGTACCTTAAAAGAGAAGTAAGAACATTGCAGAGGTTCTAGTAGAGCGAAGAAAAACTTGTATTTACTGACTGTACAGAATTTACATGAGAGAAGACATCAAAGTTATCAGAAAGAAAAAACACTTTGGAATTGGACCGTCTTCTGTAGAGTGGCCCGTGGGATTCGGCAAAGTCGGTGGTGCTTAGAACAGTAATAGAGGTTCAGAACACTTGGCGGAACTTCAGGACCACTTCTTAGTCCCTCAGTGCTACGCCCTTATAGAACTATTTGGCGAATTGTCACCTGCTTGTCCTATGATAAGACATTACACTTGGTCGATCAAAAACCTGCCACAAGGACGCCACCTTCCTGCTCGTGAGGGCTCATGCCTTCTCCCCAAATAAAACCAAAACCAAAATTTATATAAAAGAAAATTTTAAAAAGTCTTAGAAGCATGGGCAAACTTAGCGGCGCATAATTATCTAGAGTTAGAGCCACACTGACTAGGGCTTCCGGCCACAACAGCGGCATGCCTGTACCTCGTCAAGTTTTTCATGACGAGGCAATAATGCGCCTGTCCCCTTTGCGCTGTTAGAGGAACCACTCGCTGACCACACGTCGCTCCAATGACGAGCTCATTTGCAAGGATTCACGCGAGAGCAGTGTCAATGCGACAATACGCATCAAATAGCCGCCCCGGCACTCGATCATTACGACATCAGATACGCTCTACGTGTCGCCAGCCCACGTGCTTTAGAGAGCTGTTGGAGCTAAGCCGGACCGAGACGAAAGGTCGAGGGTGATCTCGCGGTATCGCAACGCACGCTGCCGAGTTCCAGGGGCCTTAACAGTGCACAGCCGGGCCCTCAGCAGAACTGATGCGAGGGTCACCCCGCCACACTGAGCCCTGGAATTAACCCATTCATGTGCAGGCCTACAGTGCCGTGAGGTAACCAGAGGTCGTCACAATGAGGTTTCTAATCCCATCCTCATTGTTGCCCACGTGGGGGTCGGTTTCTTTTTCCTGAGTTAACAGGAACTCGAAACGCTCGATAGTCTCGGGTGCTGCGGCACTTCGTGTGGTGCCATGCGGGCGCCGCGGTGCCTCTGTGGTCAGGGCTAATCCGGTCGAACACGCCTCGACTCAGTGCCATCAAAGCAGTACTGCGAGCCGGAGCAAATGGAACGCAACGGCTGGCATGTATTCTGAAGCTAACCTCACAAAGTAAATAAAAGTAAACAAAAACTGCCACGCAACCACTTTTCACTACGGTCCTACAATGGACCTTGATGTCGAACTTGTCACCATGCGAAACTTTCCCGTCACAGGCACATGTGGTGGAAAAAAAAAAACTTCACGGCATGAAGCATGGCAATCCTGTGGTGTTCGTAGTACTGCTAATTTCAAGGAATCAGAATCTACATCATTTATGAAACAAAAGAAAAGGGTGCGGTATACGCGTCGATTATCTCCCCCTCCCCCTCCTGGTTTTGTTTCCACTGCTTTTCTGAAAGAGAAGGGGGCTGAGGCTATGCGTCGAAATTGGCTTTACCGTCCTAAAACGGCTGATAACAACGCAACTGGAATTCCCAACTAAGTGATACGAATCTCAGGCGGAGCAAAAATTTTCGTATCATAAAAAAACTAGAAACATCAGTTTTAAATCACGCCATGTACGCAAAGAGACATCAATTTTCGTTAAGAGAACCAGCGTATATCTTTCTAGGGCGTATGTGAATGGGCCATGAAGGAGGCCGGCTGCCCCGAAAGCATGCATCAAAGTTTTGCTAATTGAAAACGAATGAAAGCTAAGTGCCCTATTAAACTTCAATCACATTGACTGCAATATAGTCATAGGCGAAGATCGACATGAACGTCGAAATGCTGCGTAGATATTGTACAATTTTATTGCTTGCAAACTACACTTTCGAAAAAAATGAAGTGACGTTCGCTCCATTAGAGACAAATGGTGATGTCACCAATGTTTGTCTTTAAATAGAGAAACGTTGCTCCTTTTACCACGTAGAAACATGTTCCTCCCTACAAAAATCAAGATGTCTGACCCCAAGTTAGCGAAGTGAGTAGGCTTAGCAAATGCATCGATTCTCGACTGATAAGGAGTACATGGACCTGACAGTTACAAAAAACGGTCCCGCTGAGCTTGATATCGAACGAAATGATTATAAAAACAAGCAGACGAACCTGTGTTGACGAAAACATCACGAAAAAGAACGACGGGGCTAGTTGGTTTCGTTCGGCCAGCGAGGCGAACTTTACTTTGAAAGATATGGATACTGCAGAGTCCTTCCCCAAAGAGTGCATGCTAGGCTTGCGGTATTTATTGCGCTTGCAGATTCACATAGTGTAGCGACGTTATTCACACGTTTCAGGGGGCCGCAGATCACAAGATGGGCCTCGAAACAATAGACTCGATCGTAGCGAAACCATTCCGACTCATGGAGGAAGGAAAAACTAAGGAGAGGTCCTATCGTATCCAAATGCATTTCGAGAAGTGTGGCGGAAGTGACGTCAAATTTGTGGAGGCAAACAAACCGGTATGGGGCAAACAAAACAGTTGGCCCTCCGCGGCAGGCTTATAGCCCCGGCGTACACTTGACGCGTATTGTATGGTTTGCATGCAGTAAAAAGTTGCGAGGACACCTTTCCGAGACTGTTCGTGCATGGCAGGCCCCAGCGCGGCGTCCTGAAATACTTCGTGGAGTGTTATGTGCAACGACACAGAAAGCACCGGTACGTGTCATAATGAAAATCATTCAGCCCCTGCATCATCTTATTCAAACTCACCCGGCAGTGACTTATGCGTTCTGCTCACGGCAAGACCTTTTTCTTTCTCTCTCTCTCTTAGGCAGATTTCCTGATCTATATACGGGCCAAATAGCAGTTCTTTGCTCGGATATAGTTTCAGTGTGGCAATGCACGATTTTGAGAGCTTGCTTCGTAGCTATTCCGCGGAACGCTAGCCTACTACTTGGCGTACTTCACGTAGGTAAGAAGGCACAGCTGTATTGTATACGCGATCTTACACGTAAAGTGTGTAATTACAGTGCGCACACAACTAACACTCAGCGAGCGCACACAGTACAATACATACACACTTAGTTCGATAACAAGAAAAGTTTATTGTCCTTCCGTATGAACGACACAACTTATAAAAACGCGACACGATGCCTACAACACTAAATACGAAAGTTCACGTTGTTTTTAGTTGACACAGTGAGTGTAGAAACAAACGGAGCGTACACCTGAGAGCTCCACATGCAAACGCCATCAACAGTGAAGCAAACATACGTGAAAAGTGCCACCAGGTACATCTGGTGGTGCACGTGATTCGCACCGAGTACGCACAACAGCTGGGCATCACACAGCGTTTCTAAAAAAACACGCAAAAGAAGCAGCACCCGTCGATTCACTCGCTGCCTGCTGAGAACACCGCTTCCGAGGCCGCTGCTGCGGCTGCTGGCAGAAATCGCGAAGTGTTTATCTGCTTTTCCGCTAGGAGGTAGTGCGGGTGTGTGCGATGGGGCTGCTTCACAGATATGACGTCAAGGCCTCTCCTATATTTTTTTCTTCCTTCATGTTCCGACTCAGTACTACAGTTTTGATAGATGTTGAATGTTATATAAGTTGCTGGAGGAGTGAGAGCGTCACAGCCGTGAAGTAGGCAGTAGCTGCCCCCATCTGGAGGGGCTGAACGATACTAAAAAAATTGGCCCCGTATCTGCAAGTTAATCTGCTATAGTCGTCGAAAGACCATAGTCTTGCGTATGGAGAGAGTGAACAAAACATTTATTTAATGTTGTGCGCAAGAAAATCTGTGAATGGTATTCTGGAGGCACTGCGCTTGAGTAACTCGAGCGTGCAGCGGCACGGCCGCTGGTTGAAAAAGCGCACGGCCGTGCGCTCTTTCATCCAGCGGCCGTGGCAGCAGAGACGAACGAGCGCATCAAGTCACGTCATACGTGAGACATGAGCACCATCTGGCAGTTTTCTTCAAAAATAAAGCGCGTGCAACGCTTGCACGAAAAGATGTATGTTTCCAACGCTTTGTTCAAACGAGACTATGCTGGCACCTACCCGTCGCCTTGTGTTCTACACCTTCTCACCTCTGAGACGGGCGCGCACACCCATCTCAGAGCCACGTGCCTTATTTTTGAAGAAAACTGCCAGATGGCGCTCATGTCTCACGTGTGATGGACTGGGTGGTGACTGGCACGGTGGATGGACGTGTTTTTCTTAGCGCTCTCGGTCGACGGCGCAGATAAGTGGTTTTGCATGTTTTGAGCTTGCCTTTATAATTATAAGGCAGCAGTTAAAATCTTATAGCATTTATTACACTGTAGGGCTTTTTCGGGGGTCTTTACTAGTTGTGCGTGTGTGTGTTTCTTTGTGTTTTTTCTTCTCTCTCCACCCCGTGGGGGAGGTGCACATACATTGAACACGCGAATTTTTGTAGTAGAGCGTAGACTTTAACTTTTTCGTAGGGCAGGGATTGTGTTCTGTAATTATCGAGTGAGACAAGTCATAAGGAAAATTGGTCTCATAAAGACATGGTTAAAAGGCTGTAATTGTTCAGGATGCGGAGTAAGTTTGAAAATAGACTCATAGCAAAAGCAAATGGAGAGCAGGCTGACGCGAAGCGTAGGCAATGTGAGGTCGAGGAAAAAATGGAGAAAACGATGGTTACCCAGAGTGAACTGCTGTTGAGAATCACCGAGCTGGAGCCTGCCTTGGCGACAGAGCAAGAGAAAACGAGGGGAATGATAGAAAGGCTGAAGTTCGCCGAGAAAGCACTAGCCAAGGTGAACGCAGGAGCGGCTGACGGAGAGAACAGTAGGGCACCGGCAACCAGAACGGCGGAAAAGAAAGAGCTAGCAAGTTTACAAAAAACAGGTTCCGCCGGTTCAATAGACCTCGACTGGGGTACCTCACGCGTGACCTCACCGGTGCACGTGCAAGGCGGTGGTTGGCAAAACACTCCCGCCGGTGGCTGAGTGGGGTGCAGTCGCTCGGTGTTTGGGGCATTTATTTTTTTCTTTTTGAAACCTTAATCTTCATGTCACAGTGGCAACATTAGTTGTGGCATGTGTCAGAGAACATCTAGGTGTGTGATAAAGTGTGTGATGAAATATTTGCCAGCCTGCCGGGCTGTTTATCTCGAAGAAAAGAACAAACGTGGCGGCCTGTGCGAGAAACAGCGGCATCGGCTTCGAAACTGTGCAGTGTTGACTGTGACTGTGGCGTGTAGTGTGCGTTGAAAGGCATCGACAATAATGGCTCACCCTTACGGAAGGTTAAACTTGGAATGTGTGCATTGTGAATATAGCGATGCGTCCTGTTACTGCTGCAGATACTGCAAGTAAGCACACGTTGTTTAAACTTCATCTTTTATCCAAACACATTGTTTGCATCTCTGATTTTCTCAGTCATGCTAAAAACAGACCCTAGAGTATGTTGTCTCTGTGGCATTCTAGTCCCTCAAGTTTGCGCAGCACCGTCCGCGGCCGTAGCGGAGAGACAACCTGCTGTGTTTTTTCCCTGTGGTTGTCGCCGACAGCTGGTATTTAGAATAGAATAGGATAGACTGCTGGAGAGGTCGGCAGGATGTGTGCACACATGATGTTATGGGTAGCAGTAATGCAAGTAAAAAACTTTTTAAAAAGACCAAATTATCACGGTGGAGTGCGAGCGATGTATAGTTCCTTTCGAGTGCAGTGTACGCCGCAATCATCAGTAATCCATTAATTGGTGATCCAAGCAGAGGTTTTTCGAAACCTATGACGTCGTGGAGGGTTCGAGCGGAGACTTAGGTGCATGGATGCTCATCTTTGATTTTGGCGTCTCTTTTTTTGTTGTCGCTAAGACTCCGCTAGTGCTAACGCTGATGTTTTTCACATTCTACGGATATCGTTGCGAAAAAATTATCTGCAATGTCTCTTCAAACGGCTTTCAACGCGTAGTGGAAGGTTGCCGCATATACCACGAGCGATCGCTATACTCAAGTTCAGACACCCCTCTTTGCTTTTATTGGTGCACCACATACGGCGTAGATCAGCACAGCGGGCGCAGTAAAAAAGACCGTGGAGCACGGGCACGCAGGAAATAGAAAGCGTTGAAACTATATACGGTTGCATATAACTTCAGAAAACTGAAGAGGCCCACTCGCTCTCAGGATTTCGTGCTGACCGCTTGTGCCCCCGCGATCTCCGACGACAGCGCAGCTCTGGCCGACAGGGCTCCCCTATACGCAGCTCCTGCCACTGACATGAGCTCTCGCTGAGTGACGCCCCGTCTTCGGACTCCTGCGACCGTTTACATCTTTCCTATCTCCTCTTTACTTCTGTCGTTTTCTGTCGTTCACTGCCCCTGCGCCTCGCTCTCTCCTTCCCTCATCTATTTACCTTTTAATCCTATCCTTTTAATCCTTCCTTACCCCCATCCTTCGTGAGCTTCTGTTGAGGTGTCCCACTCTGATGCAGACAGTTGCGGGGCTCATTTTCTCTTCTTTTCTCTTTAAGAATCACATAAGAAAAAAAAGGGCCTGCCTAAACGATCGAATTACGACAGCTCATCGCCTCCGCGATTAAAAAAAACTTGTGAACTCGGCAAGTTCGGAGAACATTGCCTAGATACAGTGGACGGCTTATCTATAATCCCTCGCATACTACCCGACGGCCCTGAATCCATGAGAACAAGAACCTCGCTATAAGAAGTGACTTTCAGTTCGTTTCTCCGTTTGACACAACCTGAATGTAGGCCAACTTAAAACGCCCTTCCATGTGAACGCTGCACTGAATTCACACGTACTGCAGACATTTATGCTACATGTCTTCAGCATGTCACGCCTGTGTGACCAAGAAGGTCCGCTGATAAGAAGCCTGCAGTGCCGGCGCGCTGTCAGCAAGAAATCCGGTTTGGTGAACGGTAGTGTACCTGCAGTCGGCTTCGATAATAACAGGGTTCTTGAATACTTTGAGGGATCATGTTAACATGTTGGTTTTGCCACGCTCACAATGATTCGGAGCACTTCTTGTCATAAGGTTTCCCCCCACGTGCTCTGCGGATAGCGCGTGTACAGGCGCTAAAGAATGAGTAGACCACCGTGGAAACACACAACCCCGCTCAAAAAGCAAGTTTTTCACTCTTTCTCTCTCTCCTTTTCTTGTTTATGCAATGCATCAGGGTTGTACGAGAACATTGATAGCCGTCGCGACTGGCATTGACGCAGCACTACCGGAGGGCACGACGGATTGGAATGGAGCCAATTTATCCAGGAATAGAGGCGTTATAGTAACGCGATAAAAATAGTCACGGGTCATGTGGGAAGGAGTAAAAGCGTTATAGTGGGCTGACAGTTCATGGCAGCAGCGGGAGCGGGGCCAGCGGAACAACCGGGTAAGGTCGCAGAACAGCATGCGGACGAACAATGCACGCATCAAGAAGAAAACGGAGGAAAGAAGGAAAAAAAAGACGCCACCGTAGCAAGGGGCGCCGCAAAACACGTTAGATTCGCTCGCAGGATTTCAAGCTGGACGGTTGTGCTCTCGCGATCTTCGACGCCAGCGTAGCTCCCGCCGACTGGTTCACCCTCCGCGTTCTCCTGACGCCGTGCAGCTCTCGCATTGTGGCGCCCCGCCCTTGGACTGCTTCGACCGGATCCCCACTTTCCTATCTCCTTCTTTTTTCTCTCGCTTGGCTGTCTTCTTCTCCGTCTATTTTCCTTCTATTCTTTTTATCCCTCCTTCCCCCCACCCCTATAAGGCACTGCGCCGTGTCGCCTGAAGGCAGACAGAAATTAGGTGCCTTTTTCCTCTTTCTTCTAACCACTACCACCACCACCACACGTTATGGAGAAACTGCGGCAGTGACGGCCTGGAACAAATACCAGGTCAACGCCGTACGTCGCGGCAATGAAATCCACGCTGATATCGGGCTGCAGCCCGATATCAGCGTGGATTGCAGCTCGATATCAGATCCGATATCAGGTCCACGCTGATATTGCAGCCCGATATCAGGTCCACGCTGATATCGGGCTGCAGCCGCTTACTTATAAAGATTTCAATGTGGTTTTGTTGTTGTTGTTGTTTTCTCGACAAAAAAGGGGTGGCGACAGTCATGGCCACTTTATGGAGCCTTGACATTCAGTGTCGTGCCAATGATATACCCCAACTCGCACATGTAAAAATCAGTTCGGCAAGGAGAGCGTCCTGTGGCCATAACTGTCATTCCCTCGTACGGCGTCGCTGTCCACCCGATTTGGGTGCCAAGCCCGGCGACTGAGTGTAGCACCGCGACGGCGTGATGTTGCACCCACTTGGATGCTCAGGACGTGGCGCATATAGGCGTTTTCATCGCACGGACGGAAGAGCTAACGACTTCGCTTGTCCAGAGCACGGACGGAAGAGCTAACGACTTCGCGCCTTCGCTTGTCAAGCTCGAGGTTACCCCGATTGCGATGCTTGCGTCGCGGTGTATACACCCCAGCTGTTTCAAAGAAAATGTGCAACCCACAAACTCCATAATCATCTGAAGGCCATGAGGAGAAAATGAAAAAAAAACACAGGAATAAACGCACGTTTAAGCTTCCAGCAGCTCATAGTTATCAGGCGCTTAAACATACCGAGCAAAAGGCCGTGGTAGTTAGCAGCGTCAAGGTTGGCCTTGGCAAGCCCTGCTCGAGGGAACCGCGCGCGCAAGATGGCGTGTTTCCTGTGAAGGCGCGGCGCGCTGCAGAGGTGGCCCATCGAGCAGCATTTGCCGGCTGCACTCGCTCGACCCGCCAATCGTGGTGAGGAGGTGCGACGCCGTCCGTGGCTTTCTACGTTGCACAGAATACGCGACTGCAGCAAAAAACGCCGATGTGTCCTATGCTCGCTCTATGTAGTGCCACGTGCACGCGGGCGTACAGATCCCTTGCTTTTTTATTTTTTTCAACTGCCTCTTCCATGCTGTTGGATTATGCGCATGTGCGGGTGAAAGTTAATTTCGGAAGAACCATCACAGGTTGCCTAGGAGGTCCTCATAAGGACATAAGGCAAGAACCAAGTGGACGTCACAACCTGGGCTTAGCAGGCCACCTCCACCGTGGCCATCTGTAAGTATCAGGAGACTCCTATTATTCAAGGAAATTGCTTTCAGCTCCGACGCCAGCTAGTCAGTGGAGGCTATAGAAATGATTAGAAGTGGTCGAAGAGGCAATGTATCGAAGAGGCATGGTGGGGGGCGTGGAATAAACCCGCCCCATCGTTTGCTTTAGACACTCCTTTAATTCATAACCATAACTTTTGTTCTTGCAACGGGAATTTTCCTTCAGAAGCGCCGGAAAATAAGGGCACGTATATAGGAACACGTCACCGATGATTGCTACGCCACATCAGCACAAATAAGAAATTAGAAATGACTGCCATTTCTTTTCTACTCTACCCAAATTCCTTCCCACCAGGTGACACTCAGCAGGAAAACAAGTAATGTAGAAGTAAATTGAACAATTGGAACTTCGGGAAGTGTCTGAGATCAGAAAGATCCCACCTCAGTGGGATGCAATGTTCTTGATACAAATGCACATGATCATTGTCATTCAATGTCTTGCATTGGGAACATAAAAAAGGGAAAAAAGAGCGGGAGGAAGAGACATTTCGTTTTCGACGTACTGCATGCACATGATTCGACACGTGTGTTCCAGTTGTGACATATTTAGCTTGTGCGATGGTAATTGTGATTCGTTAATTGCTTTTGTCTTTCAATTTTGTGCTTTTGTGATGACTGATGAAAACATTTTTCCTATTTTCGTTCTCTTTTCTCGGAGAAGTGTTACAGAGTATATAGAAAAAAAGTGGCATCGATCGCTTCCCTTGCCTTTGTCGCCTATTTTCTTAAAACCAAACACGCGTTACATCCACTTCCAACAGGCGTTTTTTCGCCCTTGGAGTGGCAAAAATGTTTCAGGAGCTCTAAGAACCTCGTTTAGTAAATCGATACAGAAGGTAAACACCAACACTATCAGGCCAAAAACTTCTGGCTAGACTACATACCGAACATCATTTTCATATACGGAGAAAGGGCACAGTGTCATAATTACTGCTACGCGGCATCCGAGTTCAACCTCAACCAATAAAAATGGATGGAGAAGACCATAACGGATGCCGTCAAGCTAAGACGGAAGTGTCAGAACGTCAACTTGGCAACAATGATTGAGTCTATTACGTAGATGTCACTGGGCCAAACCATGGTGTATGGTGTTTTGCAGCAATCATACATCAAGGTGCACAGGTAGGTGTTCTCACTTTTCGTACACCTCATACAAAACAACCTGAAAAGGTGGCCATAGTCATGGCTGCCTCAGGCTCAAATAAATATATTATTGTGGATCCGCGCGGGGCGCGTCGTAGTTACACGACTGATTTGCTCACCATACTGGCCAAACAATTACTGCGAAACTGCAGCAGGGACATACGACACCCCGCTGTATCTTAAGGACTCCGGGTATTAAGACCTTCAAGAGAATAAAGCTGCTGATGAGGCAGCCCAGACACTCGCTAACAGGGCGCCCCTTTCGACACCTGAAGACCTGTAACCACAAGGCAGTATTATGTTAACGTCAAAAGACCTCACAACGTAATATAAGGATAGTCATCGCAAGTGCGCAGCTCCAGTAGAGGGACTACGTAAAGCGAATGAACGAGTGCTGCTTCGCTTGTACACAAACACAACGCTGTGCCCGGTAATAATCGATAACTGGCAGGTTCCAGTATTATGGTGAGGTGTCTGACACTTACCACATAGTGTGCGCCTGCAAGAAAAAAGTCAGCTTTCATTACCTACTCAAACCCAACCAAAAAGAATTGGGAGGTGGCCCTGCTGAATTTTCAGGCCTTCAGGCCCGAAAGGCCTCGGTCAAGAGCTCCGGACTTGCGGCTTCTACCGATGGGGTTCCGGACTAGGTACGTAGGGATCCTGCGCGAGTCGAACTCTCTCGTTCAGTAAATGTTTTTCCCCAACTCGACCCGTTACACCATCAAAGTGCGCCAACCGCCTCCTTGTTTACGTTGCTCCACTCTCTCTTGCATCCCGGCACTGCCGCGTGCTGCGTGCTCCTTCATATTATCTCTGACATCCTTCTTCACTAGCGCTCGCTGCTTTTCAACTCCTTATTAATCTAGGTGACTTCCGTGGAAAGGTTTATTCGTTCACGCGTGAAAGCGGCCTTCGGCCTCGACAGTTCAATGCTGCACCATCTGCTTCCGGTTTATTCTTTAAACTTTTAAAAGGGTACTGAAACATTTTTTTGGAAACGAGTTTACTCTGCCATACAAATCTCCTGTATACGGACAATCTGAAAACCGGAGTCTGGATTCCAGAATAGGGCACGTGCACGCGAATACAACATATGCGCTTATCAGAGGGCAAAATAATCGTTTCATTTCAATTCGCCCTATTGGTAACAATATTTTGCCATGTGAGTTGTCTTGCGTCAGTGAAAGGGGAGACATTAGGTACAAAATCTATCGATTACAGACTGATCCGGCGCGGCGAGAAGCGTGGGTAAACTTCATGCATCGCGGCTGAAGATTATACGCCAACCAAGAAGTGTTTACTTTTTTTCGCAAGCCTTCACTCCGGACGTGTACACGCACAGCATGTAGTTGCTGACGGACTTAAGATTGTCGACGAAGAACCAGTGCCTTAAAGGTCACGCCATTCCAACTTTTTGCGTGTATGCCGATAAGTTGCCACACGTGAGGCGCGCAGCAGATGATCGAAGGAGCGACGCGCGGACGAGCATACGTCATGAAAACTTGCGCTAGCGCGCATTACAGCTTATTGGCACTTCTTATACCATGTCGTAATATCAGGTTAAAGTAGGAACCTCAACTAGCTTTTAAAAGCATACTGTAATTATTATTGCAGTGCGCACTCACGCTTACTGGTACGTTTCGTACGCTCTCGGGAGCTTGGCTTGTCTTTTGACGCAAAAAAAAACGTTAAGCGAAAACATTCGTGTCCGTACCCCTCTAGAGCTGAGCTTTCCTTGCCTCGTCTTTCCACTCTCCGGGATTTGCTGTGGTTCAGCCGCGTGCGCTGCACACTGTAAACAAAAATATACCCAGCTAGGAGAAATCGGCGAATGATGTGTGTTCTTTGCTCCGGTGGCCTCATTCAGACTGGATTGCACCGGAGCAAATACATTCGGTTTTCACTGTTTTCCTCCGGTGGGTGCCAGACGAAGGAAACTAGAGGAAAATGGGGCCAATCCCCTGAATATACTCCCATGTTTGTTCCGGAAATGCTCCGACACGTCGCGTTTGCTCCAGTGGATGCTCCACAATTGCTCCGGCTCATCGCTCAGCAGCTTTCATTGGCTGTTCGAGAAGTGACGTATAGGCAGCCTCGCCGCCGGGAGGCCATTCCCCACAAACCAACAGCGTTCGGAGCGTTCGGCCGCGTTGGAGAAAAGGAAATCGTTCTGAACACCTTCTGGATATCACAAGCGAAAAGCAGCCACGAAGGTTATCAATGACAGAAGGAAGTTGTTCGAACGGTGATCGTGTGATGGTTCCCGGCAGCGAACGACACACTACGATTTCCCAAGTTGTGAGGGACCTGGCGGTTGCTGGTGCTGCGAAAAAATGGTGAGTGAGCTCTCGTTGAATTACCTAAGGTTATTCTTGTCAGGTAGTGCTAAGATTGGATAATTTGGGGTAGATAAACTAAAGATGTTTTCATTATTAGGCTATTTTCTTAAGACGTCAGTGAAAAATCAGCGGAATTCCAATAATGCGTTGTTTGGACTACGTGTTTTCTGTCTTAACATAACTTCGGTAAAGCATAATGAACAGGTGAGTGAGTTAGTACAGCTTAATTATGGCGCAAATGTAGCGCACAAAAAGTGAAGAGCACAAGTACTTGTGGTTGTTCACTTTCTCGTACTCGTCCGTTTTTGCGCTGAGTTTACGCTATAATAACTTCGGTAAATTGAATCAAGTCACTATTATACTGGGAACATTAAATTGATTGATTGATATGTGGGGTTTAACATCCCAAATTTACCATATGATTATGAGAGACGCCGTAGGCGGAGGGCTCCGGAAATTTCGACCACCTGGGGTTCTCTGACGTGCACCAAAATCTGAGCACACGGGCTTACAGCATTTCCGCCTCCATCGGAAACGCAGCCGCCGCAGCCGGGATTAGAACCCGCAACCTGTGGGTCAGCAGCCGAGTACCTTAGCCACTACACCACCGCGGCGGGGCAGGGGGAACACTAAATAGGTATGCAACAACAGAAAATACCATAGCTTTAGGTTGATTCCATCAAACGTAAATATTTGTTATAGGTAAGCTAACTGGTTAAAAGATATTTTTTGGTCTTGTCAGTACACATAAACTGTAACAGTTTGCGGCTTTTCATATGATAAACGTGGCGTCGAGGTCTACCATTGCGTGAAAATTATTTTGGTAGAATATGTAAGCTGAACGAATAAAAACTTGCATAACTAAAAATCAGGGTTAATTCTTTACAATGATTGAGTTGATTGAGGGAGGGTAATATGCTTGGTACAGACATTTAGAACGCATACACGCACTCATACCTGTTTAAAAATTAGTTTGGTTGGATAAGTGGTATCTGAGATATTATACTAGAAGCATACTGGACTCTTAGTGAGACGTGGTGCTTTCAGATAAATAGAGGGGAGATACTGACGGTGCTAGAGATGAGGAATGCAAAAAAAAAAAGAAGAGGAGTTGCTTGGCGGAACAAATCGCTGGGCGCTCGACGTTTTCTATGAAAAGGGGAGGGGGTATCAAAGTTAACATTTATGACAGCCTGGTTCAACATTCTAAGAAAGAGGGACAATGTAGTGAAAGAAAGAGAGAAAAGAGAAGGCACCTATTCGAAAAATTAGCCATATTTTCTGTGTTGTTGATGGGAGAGATTACCATCCTTGCTGCTGCATTTTTTTTCTCTTTTCAGTCGTGCTGCAATGGCTGTGACTGCAGTTGTTTTTTTTTTTTGGGGGGGGGGGTGGAATACGGGAGCGGTAATTGTTCTGGAACGTAGTTTTGACCTGGACAATGCAACGACGCTGTCCTGTGAGCAGAAGAGAGAAAACAATTTATTTTCAACGAGGAGGCACTGGCACGTCGTGGTGCTTCCACGTGCATCATCTTCTTTGGCCTCAAGGCGTTTCATGGACCTTTTAGTGGAGTAACTTGTTCAGCATTTCCTTATATCTGTTAAATGCAGCTAGCTTAGGTGGCGTAAATGTTGTGTCTTCTATTCCCTATTTGTTTTGTTGCGTTGTAGTGAGGTTGTTTTCCTTATTTTGTGCTTGAAGCTCTTCG